>JAOXYD010162850.1:0-10230 GCA_028565735.1 Pinacopodium congolense | reverse complement strand
AGAGTGGGGAAGTTGATAAGTGTGTTTTCATAGTATGTTTCTAGGTTGTTTTTAGGTGTTTTAAATATTGTTTGTGTGTTTTAATCTTATTTAGTATGAACTTTTGCATCTTTCATTATATTTTAAGTGTTTGATTGTTTTTTTCTATTTTTTAATGTTTGAGGGTAAAATATGAACTTATTTGAGGAACGGATTGATACACTTTGATGTTTGAAATTGTAGGTTATGAATGAGACTCGAAATCAGCATCAATTTTCGTATTGCAAGTTTAGTGATGAATTAGTTGCCATTACAGGGCTTGGATTGTAATGAAATTTTTCAGAGAGCTAGAACGACAAGTGAGGAGCCTATATATAAAATTTGAGGACAAACGGAGGTTTGTAGAAAATGATATAGGGAAAATACCAAGTAAAGGTCAAAGTTAGAAAAAGCTGATTTAGCATGGTAACGTGGCAAACGTGTAGGGACGTGTTTCATGAAGTTTTTGTTATTAAGAGGTTATGGGAATTAACCTAGCAGCAATATTATGACCCTAGGAGAGATCTAAGATAGAAAATAAGGTTTTTGGGAGAGAAAAGAGGTGAAGAACACAATTTTGCAGAGGAGACTAAAGATTTAACAAGTGTTGTCTAGATTTTCCTAAAAAGGAGGCTTCAACCTATACCATTAGTTTTCTCTTTTCCTTTTTCTTCCTTTGGATGTTTAATCTAAATAGTATTTGTTTTAATATGATTATGGATTGCTAAATCTAGATTAGGGATTGTTCTTGAAATGTTTATCTAAGTTTATTTTTATTGATTCAATACATAGTTGTTTGTGTTGATTGTTAAGCTTATAATTACTTCGAATCGAGAGATTGTTTTGATTTATTTGAGCTAAGGTGCACAATGGAGTTGGTAACTTAACGGACCTGCAATTAACAGATTAATAAGTAGTTGAAGAGAGATCTTAATTATTTTATTAATTACCTATAGGATTGCTTCATATCTAGTTGAGTATTTAGGAAAGGTTTTGTAGATTGAGAGATTGCAAGATTAATTCCATCTTACTTCAATTAGGTATAATTAGTTATAACTTGAGATAGGGTAATGAAACTTTAGAAAATCTTGGGTCAAACACAATTAAATCAATAAGATAAATGAGGATAAAACAACCCCTCAGTCTCTGCTATTAAGTATCTTCTTTGTTTTACTTTCTTATACGATTATTTACATTTAAGTTCCGTTAGTTTAAGTTTAATTTTCATTTTCTACAATCTTATTTTACATTAAACAAAGTGAAGTTCAGATCTTTAGGTGTCTAAATTCAATCCTTATGGGATCAATATCAATTATATTATAAGTTACGACCTATATAGTTGTAGTATAGTTAAAACTAGCAAAATAGTTTTTGAGCCATACGGAGTGAAGATGAATAGGTCAATGAGTTTAAAAAGAAGAAGTTAGGGTTCAAATGTTTCTGTCAGCTTTGCGTCTCCGCCTTTATCTAGAAGAAGTTAGGGCTATAGTGTCATATAAGTTGTGTCTCCAACTTCATCTACAATCATGAATGAGAAAAAATAAAAAACTTGAAAGTGTAAGATGCAGTCAGTCAGTAGGGTGTAGCAGTAGAAGGCGTCTCTGTAGGTTGTAGGCCATGAATTGTGTGAGGCAACGTAAATTTTTTTATTAAGCATTTTACGGAATGAATTTGAAATACGTTTTTCAAAGCATTAAACGTTGTATACTCTGATAGTACACTATATATATAAAGTTTGTTTGACAGTTATGAATATGTGGTATGTTCTATACGAAGGCGTGAAATGATTTGAAAAGATAGTAACCTTATACTTGGTATTACTTAATTCAATCAAAACTGAAAGCCAGTTGTTTGAGTTAGGCGTAATCATTATAGAATGTCGAAGTAGTTGTAGTGTGGTTTGGACGAAATTTGGTACGTGATGCTGTTACATGTAGAATTTGCAATACGTGGTTGTATAGAATGTGTAGTATCAATGCATGTACATATATATGTACTATGACTTGTGCTTGACGATCATGAATCTATGGTATGCTCAGTACAAAGGTGTTAAATGGTTTTAAAAGAATTCAGGCTTATACTTGGTATGAATTTATTTAATCAAAATTGAATATCAGTTGTTTGAGTTAGGCATAATCAATATAGAATGTCAAAGTACTTGTGATATGGTTTGGAGGAAGTTTGGTAGGTGATGCTAATGCAAATAGTATTTGCATTATGTGGTTGTATGCAATGTATAGTATCAGTGGATGTACATATATATATATATATACAATGATGTGTGCTTAGTGGCCATGAATCTGAGATACGTTCAGTATGAAGGTATTAAAAGGTTTTTTAATGGAAATTAGCCTTATATTTGGCATTAATTAATTCAATAAAAATTGAATACCAATTGTTTAAGTTGGCATAATCATTGTAGAATGTTCAAGCAGTTGTGGTATGGTTTGGATGCAATTTGGTATGTGATGCTATTGCATATAGTATTTGTGATATGTGCTTCTTATGCAATGTGTAGTAATAGTGTATGAACTCGCTAGTCGACATAGTATGGAATGCGCAATAATGTTGTATAATTTATTCATAATGTAGGAACACTATGAATGAATGTGTTGTATGGTTTTGACATAGTAATTAGTTTTATGTGCACTGAGCAACTTTTTTCTGAGTGGCATAACACTCAGTTTACAAGCGGTGTGTGTAAACATTACCAGATAAAAGTGCATTCCATTCATCCCGTAATATTAGTATGAGATGATAGGAACCTAGCAGGAGGTTGTTGCCTTAATTATTTATTTCGCTTCCTCTTCATGAAATAATGAATTAACCATAAGGTTCTATAATGGTATATTGATATGGGTATGTGTAGCAGTCTTAAAAGTGTGCTGGTATTAACTAATTGATTTGGAGCGATTATGAATTTGTAGTTCTTCTGTGATTGAGGTACATAAAACAGTAAAACACAGTCATACAATGACGCATCCATACTATAAGTATTTCCAGTTTGTAGGAATTGTATTGTATCGTTGAATGTACATCATGATAAAAGTTGTATATAATATTAAATAATGTTGTAGAGAGAAGATGAGGGGGCCAGTAGCACAAGGCTATATGGTATTTCTGCTATTGATTGAATGACATGAATGATGTGAAGTGATGTAAATTTGTATATTAAGCACTCTGTAAGGAGTGAATTAGAAAAATGTATTCATAAGAGTTAGAAGTTGTACAATGTGCTTGTAGACTATTTATATGATGTATGTTTGATGGCTATGAATCTATGGTATATTCTACACAAAGGCGTCTAATGGTGTTAAATGAAGTCAGCTTTATACTTGATATTAATTAATTCAATCAAAACCGAATACTAGTTGTTTGAGTTAGATGTAATCATTGTAAAATGTTGAATTAATTGTGGTATGGTTTGGATGAAGTTTGGTATGTAATGCTATTGTATATAGTATTTACGATTTGTGGTTGTACGCAATATGTTAGTATCAGTGTATGTACTTTGTTGATGGATGTAGTACGGAATGGTCAATGACATTGTATAGTTTAGTCGTAATGTAAGAACGATATGAACGAATGTGTTGTATGGTTTTGACATAGTAATTATCTTGTATGTGCTCGGAGCAACTTTTTTTTAAGTGGCATAACACTCAGTTTACAATTGTTATGCGTAAACATTATTAGATAGAAGTGCATTCCATTCATCCCATAATATTAGTATTAGATGCAGAAATTGTGTGATGAAAATATCGTAAAAGCTCCATGTTCATAGAAGGATAGGACAATTAGGATGCTCATAAGTTACGCGGGCCATAATATGGAAATGATGGGAGGTAGTCATTGGATGAAAGAAATTTGAAGACGTATGAAATCTTGAAAGGCTGAAACTACAAAAAAAGTAAGATTAGAATGAAAACCAACAAATTCGTGTTAAAAGACAAAGGTATAAAATATAAAGAAGCATTGAATTAATTAACATGATGGATGAGAAGAGAAACAGAAAGAATAAAATGAATATACCAATCTTGATTGCAATAAAAAAACTTGTTTTGATGACAACAATAATGTCTACAATTGTAGAACATCATGATATTGTTACATAGTTTACCGTTAGTCTCTTAAGTTTGGGAAGACTGGGTTCCTAAATGGACTAACAATGGATAGAGGTTCTACATAGAAGGTAGGACATGACTCCTTTCCTATGACATTAAAGGTGACGGTAGGTTTCGGAGCTTACATTTTGAATAAATTTCATTTAACTGTTCAATTATTCTATTGATCTTAGTCACTGGTATTCATATCGTGAGTGTCTTCCTTGCTCTGTTGTACTTCACTAGGCTCTATTAAACTGGAGAAATTATTCTTTATGTCATTATATTCTTTCTGAACGGAAAATGCATTCGCCTATCCTATCTCTAGTTATACCTCCCCTAGTTTAGAAGCCAATATTTCTAAGATCTTTGTTGATTGATTAATTGTAAAATCAAAACTACTAGTTTTACGCTCAAAGCAGCAAGTACACGAGTCATAATAAGGATTGAGTTTAGTCACCCATTAATTTAGGTTTTTCTTTGTTTAAGATATACTTTTAGATGATAATAACAGCCAATTGAGATGAAGTGCAGGAATTTGATAACCAAGGTTTAAGATTAGGAGTTATTCTATCCCTATTTTGCTTCCCTCTTCGCTTAATGATTCAATTTTGTTAGACCTAAGACTTTCAAATGCTTAATTACAATATCTCAAGGTGCAATTAACTATCCCAAGCCAAAAAGATTAGGATTACTTATGATATCTCTAGCCTTACGAACATTTCCTAACGATTCAACTAGATATTAAACAATCTTATAGGTAATCTTTAACAAATAGCTAAGATCTCTCTTCAATTACTTGCAAGAACCTGAATATGTATAGGCCTATTGGGAGCCAACTCTCATTGTGCTACCTAACACAATTACCCAACTCACCCTCTCGGTCTATTGCAAGGCTACCTAACTCACCCTCTCGGTCTATTGCAAGGTTTAGGCTTAATACATATAATAAAAAACCATTCATTGTCATAAAGCAAGAGTTCCACAAAAATAGTTTAAGAAAAACTCCTATAAAATGTTTAGCTACTAATAATCACAAACAATCCATCAACAATCATGATTTCCATGATAAAAAATAATAAAAAGAAGAAGAAAATAAACTAGATGGAGCCTTGAATGTCTTCTCTTCACTCTAAGAAAGCTGGAAAACTTGGGTGTTGTTTTGATGATTTCCAAGGAAGATTATGCTTTCTTCTTTTGGGAGCCACCAAAAACCTCATCTTCGCCTCTTTTAGATTTTGTTTATTGAATGCTGGAGGCTCCAAGGGTCGTGACCCAGTCACGATCGTGACAGCGAGCTCATGAACAGTGATAGTCATCATCTTGACTACCTAACCTGATTTCTGTAGTTTTGAACACCTTTCAAGGTTTTGGCCATAACTTCTTCTCTGGACCTCCAATTTACTTGAAATTTGATCTTGAGACTCTTAACATCTTTCTCTTCCTTTTCACAAATTTTCATAACCATCTGAGCGCTAGAATTCTCCCAATAAGCCTTCAAATTCACCTGAAAAATATCTATTTCTAAAATCGTGACACTTACAAAATCAACCAACAATGTGCATCAAACTATCCCTCAGATAAGCTCAAAATCCACCCTTAAACACTAAACAAAATAAAGAAACAATTAAACACTTCAAAGATCATGCAAAGATGCAAAATATGAAATAAACTAAAGCTAAAACATACAAAGAAACATTTAAAATACCCTAGAAACATAACCTAAAAGCAGACTTATCAACTCCCTAACACTTAAACCTTTGCTTGTCCTCAAGCAAAATCAAACACAACCAATCCATCCTATCAATTCATCTTCATAAGGATTAAGAGGATGAAATCTTTCAAACTTCAGCTAACTCAAATTTCAATCTGCTATACATATGAAGACTAGTTTTCATAGGTGTACATAAACAAACTCAACTTATGACATTATCGATCAAAGGCAAGCATAGACTTAAAATAGATCTTCCTCACGGAATTCACTCATTTCACTCAAGTGTTTAAAGTTTAGTGTTTCACTTAGAACTCTCTATAGGAAAGCACACTACCATAGGCTTGCAAATACACCAATTCTTCTTTACAGTGATTACATGCACAAATAGATCAAAAGGACTTTGCTAAGGGTTGTAATGGGGTTAGGGTTTAAGGTATGGTAAAGGGGTATGAAAGGTTTCATCACAAGCATTCATAGAATACTAAGTATGCAAAAGGACCAAAATGACTTCTTAAGACATGCAAATGGATAAAACTGCTACTCAGCACTTATTTTTGCTACTAATTGTTATTCCTTTTCTTTTCTTTTTCTTCTTTTTTTTGGATTTTTTTCTTCTTTTTTTTTTGGATTTTTTTTGGAACAATAATAAAGAAACAATAAACAAAACAGTAACTAAACGCAATGTTCTCTATGAGTAGAAGTACTAGAAACTACTTAAAGCATCTTCGAAAACAAAATATAGCCAAAATTCCAAACTAATGCAAATTTAGCATACTATCAAACTTGTGATTGGGTAGTTAATGGGGTTTAAGGGTTTTTAATTGGGGTGTTTTCTTTATGAAACAAATAGGTCAAAGGCTCAAAGAGGTTTTCAAGGGACAATGACATAGGTAAGTCATTTAAGCTAAAGGTTAAAAGGAAAAAGGGCCTTTATCATTTCTATTTAGCATGCATCTAGTAGATTCAAATTGGTTCAGAGCAAGTTTTAGAGGTAACCACCTATGAGAGTATCACACACACAAAGAATGAAATGACTTGGAAAAGAGTCACGTAGGCTCAACTCCTCACTTATGCTCAATTGAAGACCCATCATGTTCCTATACATCACCTAATCACTCTAATGTCAATTTCTGAGTAAGCTTATGTAACCAACTACTTAAGTCAATCTGCATGATTCACCTTCTATTAACCTAAAAACACACTTATCATTGATAACAATGATCATCAAATTAGAAATAAAGATGAAAATTAATGATGATTTATTGTTACATCTAGAATAATAATAATAAAACAATACGACAATTGATTGCGAAATTAGAAACAAGTATCAAGACAATGTTTCTTCATTAGTAAAGACATACGAAAATGGATAATAATTGTTCTTTAGATCAATAACAAAAGGAAAATTGGATGATGGTTAATAATTAGATGATAAATAATGACAAGATTAAATGATAATTGAGCACTAGATCAATACAAAGACAGAAATAAAGGATGATTGATCACTATCTTGGGTAGAAAAATGAAATAAGATGAAGATTAAAACCTTGATAAAAAACAAAGATGATATCAAATGATGAATAATTGACAAATAAATAAGATAAAATTGAATAATGATTGGCTGACATATTAAAAATAAACATTAAACATGGAGATAATTAAATGTTATATCATAAACAACGACTAGATTAAATGAAACTCAGCAATGATTGATTTATAAAATGAAAAAAAAAGAAAAACTTGATAATGATTAGCCATTAAATTTGAAAATGAATTAAATGAAAATGAATGATTACTAAATTCACAATAATTAGATGATGACTAAAAACTAGATGGAGAATAAAGAATAAACTCAATAATAATTGATAGTCAAGTTAAAAATAAGAAGGAAAGTAGAAGATGACTGAAAGTAAAATTATAAATAATGATGAAACTATAAACTAATTTATTAACATATTGAAAAAAAAGATGAAACTATAACATGATTGATCATGATATCCTAACATGAACTGGTATGATGATTGCTCGTAAGAATAGGAACAAAGAAAAAATTGCATAATGATTGATTGCCCATTTTGAAATAAAGGCTAAATTAAACATGCTTGATTGTCAGACAAATAATAAAGATTAAACTAAAGAATGATTTTTCATCAAATAAGGAAAAAAGAAACTAGTTAATGATTCATCTTTAAAAAATTAATAATGAAAATGTTTGATGATAATGGATCATTAGATCAAACATGAAGAAAAAAACTAGAGGATAATTAACCAGTAAATCCCAATCAAAATTGAAATTTGATGATTTTATGTAATATTTAAGATAAAGATAAAATTAGAGGACAATTAATCCCCATATGGAAAATAAAGACTAAACTAGATCATGACTAATCCCCACTTTGGGAATAAATACAACATTAAACAATGATTAATTACCAAATTGATGATAAATAGAAGATGAGTGATCTTAAATGGAAAAAAACAAAATTGGATGATGGTTAATTTCCAAATTATAATAAAAAATAAATTTAATGGTTATTGAATGCTAGATTGAAAATAATGATGAAACTACATTATGATTAATTGTTATATTGAAAAAAAAGATGAAAATGGATTGTGACTAATTAATGGATCAAAAAAATATGACAATGGATTATGATTGATCATTTCAAAATGAAGAAAGAATAAAATGGACAATAATTAATTATTAAATTGAAAACAAAGATGAAACTAGACAATGTTTTATCTATATACCAAAAACATGCACTAAATTAGATGATGATCTTTGTCGTACTAAGAACAGAGATGAAGTAGATGTTGACTGATCACTAGATAAGTAAAAATGAAAAAAAAAGAAAATACAAATTACCAGATCAATTACAAAGACAAATATAGAGTATGATTGATCACTAGATTCGAAAAAAAAAAAGAAATAAGATGAAGATTGATCTCTAGATCTAACAAAGATAAAACTAAACAATTATTGATTACCAAATTGGAAAGAAAGACAAAATTCAATAATATTTGCTCTTCATATAAAAAAATTGTAAAAATAGATGATGATTGACTATTAGATTAAAAAAAAGATGAAACTACATAACAATTGACTATTGGACTGAAAACAATTGTTAAAATGGATGATAATGGATTATAAGATCGAAAACAATGACAAAATGAGTGATTGGTCACTAAATTAAAAACAAGTATGAAATTGGACAATGATTGATCGTAAAAAGCAAAAGATAGTTGATATTTGAATGCTAGATAATGATAAATCATTAGAAACTCTAAGTTAAATGACAAACCAATTTATTTTTGATAATATAATTTTCTGTAAATTTTTATGAAAAGTGAATGCTGGAAAATAATACTAATGTTGATCCTTTTAACAATGTCAACATGACGAATCAATATACTTAAAATAGAAACCCTTTATAGACAATGATAATCCTATAACTTTGCCTATGATATATGTTGGTTCCTTGAATGCACACAAGAAGTTGTAAATTACCTTTGTTAGGGATAGATTTTTAGTTTTTAGACTAACAAATAATTTTTAAATTCAAGTTCATTATTATAAGATATTCATAAATGATAATGACAGAGCAATTATACTAATAATTAAAGAGAGTGTAAAAAAGAGATATAACTTCTTTACATTGTTTTATCCAAACAATCCCTAGCCTACTCTACTCACCAACCTTAACTTAAGAATTCACTGTCTTTTTTAACCTTTGCATAACATCATCCTTGTCACGGATGAAGAGGAACTCTTAAAATCATCTAACGTCACCATAGGTGAAGAATAACCATTTTAAAATTTTATTTAAGTTCAAAAGAAACCCTTATAATGTGTATCCTAATTAATTTAACCAATTGCAATAATTACAAAACCATGCAACTCAAAACATGTCTATTTTACACACACCAATGAAAAAAGACTTAATAAACGTTATGTAACATAGATATATTCTCTTTAACCTCTTAAGGCTCTTATCAACTCTCTAGTATTCCTTCTTCCCACAACTCATTCATGTTCTATTTATATTGAAAACAACCTAAAATAGTTATTAAAAGTAAAAACAAGTCATTATAGTAATTAATGATAGTACTATTGTTCAACCAGTATGGTCAGAAACTCATGGTATAGGCTATCAAAAGACACTGGTCGCTTATTGGTGGACATTTTTGTTCAAAATTTCAAAATTGGTCGCTTAAACCCTCATATTGAACAACCAAACATCTTGAAACAATTTTAAGAAAGTTCATAAGTGCTTTCAAGCATAAAAATTGTAAGCCTTATGGTATCCAAAAGGGGGTGACTTGAGAGTTTAAAAATTTCTTACTAAATTAAACAAACTAAATAACTTAGGTCAATTTTAATTATATGAACCCGTAAAC
>JAOXYD010162819.1:0-10231 GCA_028565735.1 Pinacopodium congolense | reverse complement strand
GGGAAAAAACATCCATGCGAGACATGAAACGGTGGCGCTCCACGAGGCGGAAGGTAAACCCACGACGGTGGGGCTCCGGCGGTCGGGACAACCATCGACGGCGCCAAGAGATGAGGCGGAGGAGCGAAGGCGGATATCATCGGATTCCTCCCGAAGGACACGGCGGCGGCGGCGGCGGCGTTTCTTGATGCCTGCATTTGAGCTCGCTTGAGTTGTTGACGTTCCTTTTTGTGAGCGTTTTGATGGCCGCCGAGAGCTTGTGAGTTGGCGAATTCTCTGTAACAGTACTGACACTCGTATTTTCTGTTTTCCCCGGGAGTGGCGGTGGGGGTAGCTCCGGTGGGGAAGGAGGTGGAGTCCGGTGAGCTGGAAGGAGAAGTTGCTTTGTTTATGGAGTCAGCAGTGAGGTCATCGTCTTCTGAGACGTTGAAGCCAAAGAGTTTTAAGCGAGTGGTTGTGGAAGTTGGCTTTGTTTGATATTCAAGCTCCGCCATTAAAGGCCAACACACACACAGAGAAATAGGTGGACTCAAAAAACTCTTTCTGGGTTTTTTTTCACTGGAAAGTAACAAGTGGGATAGTGAAAGAGAGGGACGAAGAATAAATGTATGCGGTATTGTTGTTATGGTCTCAAAGCGCAAGTGGCGAGGTTTTGCATGAGTGGGGTATATATAGATATTTAAAGGATTATTAAAAGAGAGAGAGAGAGAGAGAGAGAGAGAGAGAAGGGTATTCAGAAAAATGGAAAAACAGTAAAGAGTAGGAAGAGAGATCGCTGGTTGCGGACATCACAAGGAGATGAAAAGGGCAGTGCTTAATATTAATGTTAACGTTAATATGTGAATAGGAAATGAGTGTGTGTGATGGTACCCTGGAGGACCTATGTGTTATGTTTTGCACTTCTTGCCTATCATGTTTTGACGGATAAACCACAACAACAATCTCCTTTATTTGTTAACCCGAATACAATAGCTTCATGATTAGTTAATGGCTATTAGCAGTGTTTAGTTCCATCAATTTTAAAATTCTGGAATTGTGAGGGAGGGGGGAGGCGTTTAATTAAAATCTTCGTTCTACTAATCCAATAAAGGGGAAACACAAAATGGTGGATGATGCTAATGAGGGAGGGAGGGAAGTGTGCATAAAATGATTGAGGTTTATTAGTCCAGTGATTTGATTGGGAGCTTTTTGATTAGATATAAACAAATAAACAAAGTGGAAGTTGATAGTTTGGGCAATCAAAGATCAGAATTCATATGAGCCATTAAATCTGTTGACTAGAAGACTCTTTTAATGGTCCCCCCAGGACTATATAGTATTTGATTAGTCACAAATATGGTCTGAAGTACAATGAGTCTTCAACCAAAGCAGAGCCTATTGAAAGAGATTCCTTGGAGGGTTCTATCAAAACTCTGGCATTGCTATTAGGTTAGAAAATTTTGTGATGATCTGGGCCACTTGCTTTTCAGTACTTGAGAGATGATGAAAAGTGTTTTGAGTTAAAAAACCTATTGGTGGTTAACAAATTTGTTTGATCAACTAAATAGAGATTGGCTAAATAATACGCAACTCAAAGCATATGGACAAGTCTCAACCACTTTGTTAACGACACTTACTTTTCTACTACAATGCTCATGCCAGGTTTAATTTTACATTATTATTATTATTATTATTATTATTATTATTATGACTATGAATGAATCTTCATCTTCCCTATAGATGTACCTTAAAAGACAACAGATGAATGTAGCCAATGTCTCCTCCTGCTTCCTCGTGAGAAAAATAATTGCCGGGAAGTAGAACACCAGCTCTGCCTCTTGCTTCTCGGTACTTCAATTGAATACTAGCAATTTACTGAAATCGTTTACAATTCTGAATTCGTAACTTGATTACAAATATTGTATGTCAAGCTTTATTAATTTAATTATATTTTATACACACCGAATTTTCTTCTCTTAGACGTTCATTTAAATCCTAATAAATCAGAAAATATTTTTTAATCTCTTTACCTTTGAAAATTGTCAACCCAGTTTTAGCATGCTTTTAGTTTCTACTTGTTCAACCTGTGACTTAGCTTGAAAGTATAACCCAATAATAATTAGGCTATGTTAAAAAACAGTAATTGTTATTTACAAAATATAATCTCCAGAATGGTCTGAATTAAGATATTACGTCATTGGACGCATGTCTTCTGTTCCACTCAGAGTGAATTGAGTTTGGCTCAATCCCAAGGAGGAGCCGACACCACACTCTATATTAAGTAAAGTCAAAACCGGCATGCATGCAGACATAAAATAGTATCATGGTATCCCTCAATAGATCCTAGACTTTCACAACAGATACATTCAAGATCGAACGCCGTCAGATGTCCCCACCTTCTGTTCACTTCTTGATGACCCACGTGTCACCATCTATTTGCCGTGCATATCTATCCTTAGATACTCGTGTTTCACGTGATCATGCAAAAAGCCTTTCCTCTCGCGCTCTTGCTTAGTGAACTAAAAGTCAACATCAGAATTAATCTTTTTTAAGCGTCTTCCAATCCAACCCTAAATTTCTGCCCTTTAATTCATGCACCTAATACAAGTTAAATATTTTACACAAAATTAAGAGATATTGGAGCTTCCTCGATTACTCACTCAATCACTAGTAAGTTCCTTGGGTATAAACTTCCTTTATATTTGTTTTGAAGAAATGTTTCAAAGGGTAGAGCTCTATATTATATATGTAAAATTGCTATAATTTGCAAAATCCTTTCGTCTATATATTTCTTTTATCATTATAATATTTCATATTGAGACAGACAGATACCACTGGCACTACACGTTCAAACATATAAGAACTACTGAATGTTCAGGTGGTGGTGCTTACAACTATGAGTTCAGCCCCACCATTACGTGTTGATGATGGATAATTGTCTAGGATGTTTGCGTGATTGACGTTGAAATTTATATCACTAAATTAGTTTCTTTCTTTTTTGGAGAGATCTTTCCGAATCTTACTAACTATGAGAGAGATAGAAAGACAACTAATTTAATTGTTAACTTTGGTAAAGCCACACTTGGTGACCATGAATATTAATGTGTATTATTAGATCAAAAGCTCTTTCCCAAGTCTTCATCGCAACTCCTAGTATGACCCACCCTGTCTCCTAGTCTTAATTTCTTATTTCAAAGTCCCTCTTCAGCTTAGTCAAATCTTCCCACATAAGAAAACCATCCATCGATACGAATCTAACTCAGGACTTGAAAGCTTATGCTCTTTTTAGACCGTTAGATTCGATGATTAATCATGATTAGTGCTAGTTCAGATCACCCCAGGTGGCGAATTCCATTCCACACACATGAGCTTAATATGACATATGGGTAGGCTTTGGAAAGTCAAGGTAATTAAATTTTGTCATAAGAGCCCGCTGGTTGATTTATATATAATATGCAAATGCCATAAGGGTCTGCGTCTTCTAGTCTTTTTTCTTCGATTTTCAAAACAAAGTATATCTCTTGCTTGTGTAAGCTGGGAAAAGAGATGGGATCGTTGTAATGACCCATTTGCTGCATCATTTTGTGGTGGACCCATATCTTTAGGTCTCTAAATTGGGGTTATAGAGGAGGCTTGAAATAATTGTTTAGGCATGCAGAGAGAGGGCATTAGATTAGGATCACCTTTGATCTAGAAAAATATGTTTTACTAAACCTAATCAAAACATCTTTTTTGCTTTATTATGTTGGATCCAATGATCTTGTCATTTAGGCTTTCTCATTCTTGGGATGGATAAAAAAATATTTATAAAAAAAAACCCTAAAATTTGGACACTATCACCCACTAATGGGGCTGAATAAGGACTTGGTCTCACTCACAAAGAAAAACCCTTAAAGTAAAAATTGGACAAAAGGTAAAAGTCTTGACATAGAAATATATGGTAGTTGGGACCAATTGTGTCCAAGTACAATTAAAAGCTTGTATATCAATGCTTCATTAGATGTCCTACCGGCCAGCAATCGATTCTAATATAAATAAAACTCTAAAAGATCCAACTTACAAAGTAATTTGAATGAGTTTTATTTCTCACGTAAATTTAATGAATTTAAATTTTAGGGGATATATTAATTAAGAAACAGATTACTTTTCTATTTTTCGTTAATTAGAAGAGGTAAATCGGTCTTTAATACATGGAAGTTTCGTCGATATCTACAATAAAACTGTATAAACTAAGAATGATTTCAAGAAGCTTAACATAACTTGCGGACATCTATTCAGAATACTTATGGGGAGCTGCCTGGATACCATCTCTAAGGCCGAAGTATAGGAATTGTTAAAGAGGGTAGGTAAACCCGGGCACAAGGATTCCTGCACTAATGGAGGTGACACATGGGAGGTACACCCCATTGGTTTCTCATAGTTCTCTCGGAAAAACATCTGATAGGGCCTACACACTGGGACCACATATGCAAATTCGGGGGAATTGCATTCCACCCTCATAAAAAGTTCGGTGGTGAAACAATTGTCCGCACTCTTTCTTTCCCTTGAGGCACAGTATCTTGTTTACTAACAATACAATATACATGGAAAAAACATCATAGTTACAATACAATATATAATTTTTTTTCTGCTTCTTCTTGTAATCTAATATTAGAACACTTTTAGGAGCCTCAATCATATTTTACTTTCTTGTTGATTGAAGTGATGCCGATATTATCGTTTTAAGATCACCCGAATCCTGAAGGTGGTCCACCAAGTTGTGCTTGTCAAGGAAAAAAACAACCAATGAAGGTCTATGAAACATTAATTAATGTAAGATTATTTCGGACACGATCATATATCATGTTAGAAACCCCATTAACTTTCTAATCACCCTTTTGTTTCTTTTTGCAATCATTATTTTTTAAAGGATCTAGAAAGGATTAAAAATTTTAGAAAGATGGCACCAATTGTAACTTAGTTTTGAAGTTGGATATCCCTTTTTGTAGATATGTTTCAAAGCATTGCTTAAACAATCCAAACATTGTGGGTGTGACTCAATTAAGTCCTTCCATGTACTCCAAGTGACACTACCTGCTTCCTTTTAATAATATCGAAGGTGGAAGTTGGGTGGAGTTAGCTTTAAGTCATGTGAAGTGACTCTTCCTTTCTCAACTCACCAATTTAATAATCCATTATTATTATAATACTGCTAATTACATGTTATTAAAGCCTAGATCACAGCCTAGAAATGGCTAAGAATTTTACAATAAAAATCATTAGTAAACTCTCCATCCAGCTAAAGAGCAACTAATAATAGAAAATGAAGATAACCCGTGACATGTGTTTTGGATGAGGGACTCGAGAGTCAATCAATGGGACAAACTAAATGTGCTTTTGGTTGATAATAAAGTGAAACACTTAGAGACTGCTACGAAGAACACTTAAAATCAAAAGGACAAATAGATGGGAGACATCTGGGTATACATGCACATATGACATGACAAAATCTTATTTAAGTGGGAGAATTTTGTTAATGGATTCCCACAGATTTCAGTTCTAGTCATGAGACACATTGTACATATCTACTAGCCTATCCCTACTTGCCACTTTATACAAATCAACCACTACAGTGGTGACTTCATTTACACTAGCCACAGTATTGCTTGGATGTGGTTTGATCTCTTTTTGCCTCACAATGAGGAAGCATTTCTTGCTTTTTTCTTTTCTATTTCTGGTTAGTACTGATGTTACCTTCACGTGGAAGTGGGGCTGGCCAGGAAGTTCTTTTGACATATATAAAGAGAAATTCCAAAAGATTCAAATGTAACTACTGCCCAGAGAAACAACTGAAACTGAAGAATCTATATCAGTTACACTCACATGTTGGGGTTTTCTTGTACAGTTTCGCATGTTTACATGTGGGGCTCTGTCTTGCAATATATTTTAAGCGCTTCAAGAATTTGATAATCTAGGATGATGTGTTTATTCTGACAATGTTATTAGATAAACAATCCTAGAATTCTGGGAAATTTGTCTCCTGAAAAAGTTCCAAATAGAAGAAAAGGTCAAGACAAGTTGGTTTAATTAAAAGAAATTGTGGATAATTTATATTTTTATGAACGCCTAAGCAGTTAACCTAAGATGGGAGTTTTCTTCCCATTAACAACACCCATCATTGTAAGCTATTTAATTCAGTGGTTCAGTCATAACGTGCCATTTTATTCTCGTTGTTTAAACAAATTTTGTGAGGGGCAATGATGATAGGTGAGGCCAAAATGCCATAATTTTACTTTCTAACGGAAACGGATAGTTAATATACATCTCATAGAAAATTTCACTTATGTTAACTCTTCAACGAGTTAATACATAAACTTTTTTTTTAACTCACAGTTTAGATTTTTCAGTTAAATAATATTTTCCACATTTTGAAAAGTTCAAACTGTTTTCCCTGGCCAACTAACTTTTGGCAAGAATTTTGTCCCTTTGCATCGGAAAAACATAATATCTCATAGTGACATTGAAGTTATATAATTCCAGGAAAAATGCAACACTCCCGCTTTAAACATGATTGAGGTAGCTGAACATCATACAGAAAGCTTGGAAGCAAGAACGTTCCCCAGGTAGAAATGCTTGCAGCATACGGTCATGATGTTTGTCTAGCACAAGAAAAGTTCCCGACTTGGAGAAAGTTCAGAAGGAAAATACTATCTGCCAACGGCCATTACCCATTGGCCACACCTATGACCAAGACTACTGTATTGGAAGATGTTAGAACATAACAAAGGTTAATTGCCTTTTCAAGTATAGGTCGGTCAGGCAACCCGGGACTGCATACAGATATATAGAGTTGATGATGTATTATTGCTGATTTTCATATGTAATTATTACTGAATTTGTACCAACTCTGGACACAAGCCTTCTTTGCTGTGACGCGAAAAAGGAGTATGGATCCAGGGTTGCTTCAGTTGTGCCTTACTCCTCAGCCTTAGACCAGAGCTAAAGTCGATGGGATAAGGCCCACTTCGAATGCCTACTTCAAATGCCCACTTCTCCATCATAAGCTGGAGCTGAAGTAGATAGGCTAAGGCCCCACTTCGGATGAAGCCCACTTCTCCATTCGTTTTTTTTTTTTCTGACTTAGTTAGTAATAGATATTTTGTAGCATTCTTCTAACTACTTCCATATTCTGTTATTGTAATTTTTGACTCGTCATTTTGCCTGTATAAAGACCCCTGTTAATTAATGAAAAACGTCAAATCAAAATATTAATCTATCTAAAGTTTTTACGATAGTATAAGAGCTATACCTTTCCTTATCCTTTTTCTATCTCCAATGGCTTCTTTTTATTGCTTCTGTTGCATATAAATTTTTTTTTTAGGTGTTTTATTCATATTCTTTTCTTCATCATGTCAAGACCAGGAGGGCTGTCTTATGCAAGCAATGCTACAAACAAAAACCAAGGCAATTAATACCTTGCAAACCATAACCACAACATCAAAATTATAATTAAATCACTACCAAACCTGAAAATCATCCAGCTTCATCCTACTAATTACATTTTAATGAAAATCGATCTCTTATTTTAATGTTATCTCTTTTGATTAGATTCAATTATTATCCATGATCTAGGTCAATAAGAATGACTTTGCTAACTAAAAATAAACTAAAATTCATTTATGGCATTATTGTAATGCCAAACATAAATGACCTTACCTATATATGTAAGGAACAATGTGAAAGCATGGTTTTGTCATGGCTAATGTGTTTTGTAAGTGATTCCATAGTCCAAAGTGTCATTTGTTAGACCCAGCAGTTGATGTATGAAAAAATTTACATGATAGATTTTCTTAAGCAGACTCTTTCCACATTTTAAACTTCCAAGAGGAGATCTATGGTTTTAAACAATGAAATCTTTCTATTTCTGACTCTTACACGTATCTAAAGATGTTTTGGGATGAATTTTTCAATTTAAAACTAATGACGAAATGTAGATGTTAAACTCAATACACCTATGATGTTATGACTATCATCAAATCCTACCAAGTGTTTGTCTCATACACTTTCTAAAATATCTCAATGACTCCTATACTAAAGTCAGACCTCAAATAATGTTAATTGACCCTTTGTATGACATCAAAAAGGTTTTCTCTATGGTTGCACAACATGAAACGCAGTTGAACTCTTCCAACCTACCTCTTGTTATTCAACTAGCTATGAATAAAAAAAGACCTCGACGCACTTATTATGGTTACCAAGGGCATATTGAAGACAAATGCTATAGAAAACATGGATTTTCACCTATTTTTTTTGCATCAAATAATAACAAACCAAGCACTTACCAATCAAGGGACAGCCCAAGGCCTAAGTTCAAATTTTCTAATCAGCTTGAAACCCAACTTGAATCAACCTTAGATTTTAGTGATATATACCAAAAAATGTCAAAAGAAGGCTCTCAATCCAATCACAAGTACAACTTGACACAAGAACAATAGAATCAATTGAAAGAGTTATTGAATAAAGAGAAGGGCCCCTTGATCGCTCTAGTATCTACAGCTCAGATTAATACAATCACCAAAGACACCAAAGTTATAAATTTACCTGAAAAATCATCTTTATGGTAATCTACTTGGATCACGAACTCAAGTACCATAGACTATATTGTGTGCAATCTACAATTCTTCACTGAGCATACAAAGGTTCAAAACTTGATAGTGAAGATTCCTAATAGTCAATACGTACCTGTTACACACAATGGATCAACCCATATCTCGTATATTAAGTTAAATAATGTCCTTTATATTCCTATTTTTTTCTTTCAACCTCATTTCCATTAGTTATCTTACACTCTTTTCACACTATAAACTCACTTTTACTAATGAATCATATGTCATCCAGAACCCATAATCTTGAGAATGATTAGTTTTGTTAAACAATCTAATGAACTCTATTACCTAACACCTTTACATTAAGTCAATATAGTTTCTTCTCAACTAGACTATATTTAGCACAAAAGATTAGGACATCTTTCAAATTACGGACTTAAGTTGTTATCTAACATAGATTCCTCTATTTCTTTTTAGCATGTTTTTCAATATGATATTTGTCATTTTCCAAAATAAAAAAGATTGCCTTTTAATCTGAGTACTTTAGTTGCTTCCTCTTGCTTTAACATTATACACGATGATATAAAGTGATCCCATCACACTGCATTAATACATAGGCACATGTTATTTTTTACCATTTTTTATTATCACAATCATATGACCTGGGTATATTTAATGAAATACAATTCAAAAACCAGAGACCTATATATATATATATATATATATTCTATGTAGAAAGGTAATTTGAAAAGCAAATAAAGAGTATAAGAAGTGATTAAGGGGATGAATTTTCCACGATTTTTTTTTGCTAAAAATGGGATTTTATATGAAGCCACATGTATTGAAACTCCCAACAAAATAGATGAGCAAAAAGAAAACACTAACATATTCTCAATGTCAAGAGTGTTAAAAAAGCAAGCTAACCTCCCTAATAAATCCTGATCATAATGAATATTGCATGCAATTTTTCTCGTAAATCATATTCCTACGCCACTTTTGTGACACAAATAAATTTATTTTGTATTGATTGGCACTAACCTTAATCTTTTATATGTGAAAGTGTTTAATTGTCTTTGTTTTATATCAACTGAAGAAGCAAATATAGGCATATTGGATGCCATAACAAGAAAATTTGTGTTTCTTTGTCTTTCAACAAGAACCAAAGAATACAAATTGTGAGATTTGGATACAAAACAAAATTTCCTATCATGATATGTTTTTTTTCTATGAAGAAACCTTTCCTTTGCAACACTCACCACCATACAATTCTGTTATCCCTATAGCACCCAAGAGGGGGGTGAATTGGGTATTTAAAAAATTCTTGCGAAAATAAAACACTTTAAACACCATAGGCAAATTTAAACAATATAAAATTTTTAACCAAAATTAAACTCAAATAGAATGTCAAACTTTATGTCAATATTAAGCAAATTCAATCAATAATTAAAACAAACATAATGCACAAATATAAAAGGAGATAAGGAAAAGATAAACACCAAGATTTTATAGAGGTTGACTTACCCCAAAGATAGGCTACGTCATCTCTCCAACTACTTATTGAAAATTCACTAACAACAATCTTGGTTAAATGCCAAGAGGAACCTTTACAACAATCTTGATTCAAGGCCAAGAGGAACCTTTACACAATCTTGTTCAAGGTCAAGAGG
>JAOXYD010162808.1:0-10232 GCA_028565735.1 Pinacopodium congolense | reverse complement strand
CTTGCCACCTATTAGACTTTTACCTTTAACCTAGGTTTTAACCTTTCATTATTCATCTTTACCTTAGCTGTCCATTACAAGTTGAGCATAGCCCCCTACCCACCCCACGTCGTCGTAATCCACCTCTCCCTCTAGCTAGGTCTTGTCAATTTCAAGTGCGTTTTCTCTCCTCTTGTCTTGTCTTCCATCTAGTTTCTTATCACCTTGGATCTAAGATCTATCTTTCATCATTTTTTCCCAACTACAGAAAGCGATTATAGATCGTGTATTGTCTTCCTTCATTTTGTTGTCTAGGCTTTTGACATACTTTTAGTCTCCAGCCAAGTATGTTTTCTCTTTCCTTCTATCGTTTTCTAGTTTTGTTCTTCTCTATTCGCAGATATTCACTTAATGTAGAGACTTCCTCTCTTGTCAGTTGTCTCTGCTATTTGGGTTTGGTCTTGTTAGGGATTCATAACAGTAGTTCTTACTAGGGTTTCTTATGCACAAATAAACACGTACATTGTAAATGCATATAACTAGAAAACAAGTAAATAGGGTTTGTGTTCTTATATCGTGCATTGATTATGATTGGAATGTAGAGCCTACTTGTTTTGGTTTCCTATATGTGGATTTGTAAATATTTGTTTTGTCATTGTTACACCCAAAAGTGAACTTGTGCATATGAAAAATTTATGTGTTTGATTGGTTTTATTACTTGTGATTAAATTATAATAAAGGCTTACTTAGGATTAAATTCTAATGAAGCCTGTATTTGCAGTATGATAATAATCCCTTTATGGGTAGTCTATGATCAGTTGTAGGTTATTTTGATTTTAGATGGTTAATAACATTTAATTGAGGTTTAACATAATAATAATAATACTTCCTTTGTAATTGGATAACAACTCGAAACTTAAGTTAGTAGAACAATGACTCAATTTACATATGTAGGTTCAGAACTTTCATTGAATCACAAAATTTATTATTTTTGTGGGGTACTTGTTGTAATACATACTTCATCGACCAAGGTGAATCATGGAAGGTGATTTATTTGCTGTGCTCGATGTGTTTTTGTTTTCTGGCTATATGCATTTATAATGTTGTTAATTATGGTTATTTGTTATGTTACTTATTCTATTTCAGCTTGGAGGTTGTTGGTTTTGTGCGTGGATCGATACCCTAATGTGAGATAGAGCTGTAAGCATTATCCTTGCTCTGTTGAAGAAACTAAACAAGATGGGAGAAGAACAAAAGAGGATAAAATTAAAAATTAAATTTTTATTTAGAATCTTATATGTAATTTTTGTCAAAAATTGCTATTAGTTGGTGAAGATTTAGAACCTCAGTGTTTATTTGTTTTGGTAATTTCATTGGCTAAATTTTATAGTTTCATTTATAACAAGAAACAAATTTACAGCAATGAAGTCTAGTCTCATTTTCTGTGTTAGCAACATGAAGGGTGTTTAGATTAAGGGCCTTATATGGGTGAGATGAAGTTGTGTTAGTACAAATTAATGGAAATTGTTATTGTTAATATAATATGGATGCTGAACCCAAAGAGAATTCTCTGCAGCAACTAGAGTTGTAACATATGTTGCTACTGTTAGACAACTATTTCATTGTAGGCCAAAAAATGTTCTTATAGTTTTGAACATTAAAGGGGAGGAAAGGCAAAAAGCATAGAAATTTCACATTTTCTTTTTGTTACTTGGATATATAAATTAAATCCAAAATTTAAAACTTGGCAATATGTTATGCACTAACCAAATTGTCATGACAAATGAGGAACTTAAGAATATTATGTAAAATAGTTTACAGAGCTTATAACCACATTATTATAAATTTTTGGTCTCTCTTAATCCTTTCAATCTTGCTGTTTCTATGCTTCCTTTCTAAGTATCCTCTTCCTTTCTCACTTCTCAATCACATCTATCAACTGCTGATGCATCAACTCCTATTTTTCCATCATTTTCATCACCAAATTTTCCAAGAAACCTTAAAAAATTTTCTTTTTTTTCCTCCTTCTTTCCTGACTTGTAGATTCCTTTATAACCTTCAATGAATCACCACATTTTTCACCATCTAATGATGAACTGCTAAAATAAAGGGGAAAAGAAGTGTAAAAACAAAGGGAAAGAAGATCATTATGTTGGTTTTGACTATAGAAAATCACTGTTTTCTAGTATCCACAAGTCAATTCTCAAAGTAGTAAACTAAATAGGCTTAAGCCATAATTCATGTAACTAATTCCCTCATCCTACACTAATGAACTCAAACTACACTAAATCAATGTAACACTACACTAGATCAATGTAAATCCTTAAACTAAAACCTATAAGAGAATTTTTGCTTCAACCATCTGCCTCCAGCTAATATACTACACTAGACTTATAAGAAAACCTATAAGAGAACCTTTGCACCGCACTTGCTCTCTACTGAATCCCCAAAAAACTAAAACAAAAATATGCAAAAAAAGATTTAATATTATAAAATTCAAAGGAATCATATCTCATAAATGAGCAAAGAACATCAAAAATTATGTACCTTGTTAGGAGAAAAGGGAAAGTTAGTGAATAAACAAAAAATTGGCCAATAAGGCCTCATTATATGTAGAGAAGGATATTATTTAAAGAATTTAGGTAAGATCAATTATAGAATATAATATATGCATCTAGTAGTTCACACTGCACGTGCATTAAAAATTATGAAAAGATAAAAGACTAGCCAATCAAAATAGTATGTGATTCATAGAATATTCATGGATTAATTTAAATAAATGCATTTTCTAATAGCAAACAAGTAACGATGATAAAATGTTTCAAAGACCATATAAATCTTCATCACAATGTTACATGATAAGATAAAAATATCTGATCTCCATCAACTATCCTAAGCCATATTAGACTAAGAGATAATGTAGAAATACAGTCATCTTAAGAAAAGATTACACGTAACTCCCAAAATTTCACTCTACCTTTAAGTACAGAAAAGATATCATGTTATTGTAGGCTAAATTTAGATATCTTATGAACTATTGGAGTGATTTTAATTTGGTTTAGTGGCCTTTCGAGAAAATCTGGACTAATATTGCCAAAATAAAAGAGAGAAGAACAATAAGAAGACAATCATGCAAAACGCTATGCACTTAAAGAATTATAAACCAATTAGTAATAAGTTGAATGCATATATGCTTCCTTATAAAAGAAACTAATTGAGAAGAACATATATTTCATTCTAGTTTTTATTGTTACCTTGGGAGCACTCACCACCAATGATGAAAACGATTGTTCCTTCCTTTTTGCTGGCAATATAATGGATGTCATTACATCAGGGGTCTTAATTTTTCTTCTTTTATAAGGAAATATTTTAGTTGTTATATCTTGCAAATTATGGTCGGGCCTGTATGCAATTCATAAACATTAAATGATGATCATTTCCTTATATAAAGCATATAAATTTTATTAGGAAAGCCTTAGTTAATCTAATGATTTTCTTACAAGTTTTTCAAAATAAACCATAAAAGGAGGAATAGTTGTTGGACTTAATGCTAACTTTAAAAAAGCAAAAGGAGAGACGTAGTTCTATAATTTGGGAAAACATTCTCAACTTATAAATAAAAACAAGACAAAACTCACATGAGAAGCTAAGCATAATTGATCAATTAGAAGTTTACAAAGCAATAAATCCATAGAGCAACTAGTAAGAATTAAAAACTTAAGAGACGTGAAAAATCCAAAAGACGAAAAGACAAATGCCGAAGATCTAATGCACTCTAGAATTTAAGGGACTATGAAAGGTTATTTTACTTGAGCCTCCCCGAAAAAAGCAAATTTTAAACAATCAGCTTGATCACTACTGTGAGGCACAAAAATATCAAACACCCAATTATATTGGACATAACTAAATTATGAACAAACATATGAATTTATCTTCATTTGTATCTCTAAAGTTCAAATCAAATATATATAAATTAAATTGAAATAATATTAAAGTTTTCCCATACATGTCTAGTAGCCTAACCTAGATTTCTTCACTGGCAGACAACCCAAGTTGATTTTGTAAATAGAACAACAATCTACCTCTTTATTTTAAAGCTTTTCATATATGCATTTCTGGTATACTAATTTTGAACATATTCGTAAGAAGTAGAAAGAAAAAGGACCTTTAAAGCCTCTATAGTTTGAACATAAATCAAAATACACCATCAAAGAAAGAGGAAAAAGATATTCAAGGACTTCTCAAAGAAGAACGGCTATACCTAAACAAAAAACATCAAGGAAAATAAATCCAAATCAAGAACAAAACCAATAAGCAAACTTGAACTCTTTAGCTTATTTCAAGGAAAACTACAAGAAGAGAAAGTTTTTGGGCATGAATGTGGTGAATAATAATTTTAATACACAATGTTTACATCAAGTGGAGAATGTAATCGTTCAAGTCTAGTTGTGACCATCATAAGCGATCAAGGTGGCTATGAAGACGACAACGATGAGGAGATTAAATCCCTTTTTTTCTGGGACTCTTACCCTTCTTCTAACATCAAGCGAGGGTTAAAAATGCTAGATTTATGAATGTCTTAAAACTTTACAAGGTATATATATGTGTGTGTATGTGGATTTGAAACCCTAGCAAGAACTACTCCTTCAAAAAAACAAATAGAGAAAATAACAACTGGAAATCGATAGAAGAGAGGGAAAACATACCTGGTCAGAGATTCAAAGGATTTGGAAAGCGTATATAGCAAAATGAGGGAAGACAAAGATGAGACATGACCTTCAAAATTTTGCAGTAGTCGGACAAAAATTATGTGCAATGAAGTTAAATGCAAGGTGATAAGAAAGGAAGCTAGAAGACGACATAATTGGAGAGAAAATGCACTTGAAACCAACGAGATATGGCCGGAGGTAAAGGTGGTTTGTGACAACGTGGGGTGGAGGTTGTCTTCGACTTGTAATGACTAGGGTAAAGATAAAAAACAGAAGTTTTTAACCTAGGCTAGAATCATTTAGGGTGAAAACCTAATGGGTGGCGGGTCAGGGTATTTTCCAAGTCGGGTTTTGAGTGAAATTGGTGGTTTACTAGTATTTTTAGACACGTGGCGGTTACAATAGGATAAAAGTAATGGACCTAACATTTTTATCTTGTTTAATTGTCAAACATTCATCACTTAATTAAAAATTTTAAAAAGTTGAGAACTCAATTGAAAAAATCCAAAAACATTTCTCACTTATGTAACTATAATCCTATTTTTATTACATTCATTTAAATGAGATTATGAGTCCTTTTAAACTTTTGGTTAAATGAGACATTTTTAAAATGTATTTATGGGGATTGTGAGATTGTGAAATTTTGAAGTGTAAAAGGTTATTGTCAAACTTATTGAAAAAGAAAGTGATTGCTGGGGTTACTTTAAACCCATGGAAAAAGGGAAGTACTTATAAAGTTATTATTGACATTGAAGTTTTTAACAAAGTGTTGAAGAGTTTACGTAGGTGTAAAGTAGACACCAAATCACTATAAATTTGGTTTGCACCTTCTCTCCATATCTTTTTTAATTTTCTAGGTTATTTTATTTTCATCATATTATTTTTATTATATTTTTTCATCTTCTACATTTCAATTTTTTATTAAATTTTTTATAATACATTTCAAGTATATTTTAGTTTAAATACTTTGATTAATTATATAGTTTAGCTTTCAAAATTAGAGTACGAGGAAACTTTTAATTAGGTCCAAAAGACTTAAAAAAAATTTAGCACCACCTAATTCACTACCTTTTTAGGTGCCACTTAGGGACTAACAATTGATATCAAAGAAAAGATTCACATAGGAAAACTTTTAGAAAAATAGTGAGGATAAGATTGTTATAACACATTTTGATAGTTTAGGTAGACCCTGATACTTTGATGGTAAAACTTATAAAGATTGGAAAATTAAAATGAAAAACTCTTTTTTGACTATAGGAATAAAATTTTGGGAAAGGGATAATAACTCTATTAATGACCAACTTTTTTAGCATCACCTAATTCACTGCTCTTTTAAGTGTCATAAAGGACTAACAATTGATATACAAAAAAGTCTCACATAGGGCTATTTATAGAAAAATAGTGAGGTTAAGATTGTGATGACACATTTTGATAATTTAGGTAGACCCTTGTACTTTGAAAATGAAAATTATAAAGATTGGAAAATTAAAATGAAAAACTTTTTTTTGACTATGGAAATAAAATTTTGGGAAAGGGGTAATAAATCTTCTAGTGACCAACTTTTTGGGATTTTTTCACTTTAGTGTCCAATCTTTAAAAAATTTCAATTTAGTAACTATCCTTTTAAAACTCATTCAATTCAAGTAAAAAGGTAATAGAGCCTAACACATGGATATCCACTTAACATGAAGTGTACATGTGAATGTCCAAGTATACAACCTTATCATTAACCAATCTTTAACAATTTTTAATTTAGTGCCCAATCAACTTTTTATAATTTTTCACTTCAGTGTCTAACCTTTAAAAGTTTTCAATTTAGTGACCAAAATTTAAATTTGTTCAAATCAAGTTAAAATTAATTTTTTTAATAAAAATAAAAAGTGGTTAATAGGCTAATATTTTATTATAAAGTATCGTATAACGACTTTTAAATTTAGTTATCAAATATTTAAATATATGTTATACTCTCTTTCAAAGGATATTCAAGATTTAGACTTGATAATTTCTTGACTTAAAGAAAAACAATTCATGAATAAATCTTTAAATCTAAATTTATTTATAAAAGATATCTTATGGCTACTATATAATTAATTTAAAATATTTATTTATGAATTGTTTCCTTTAAGTCAAAGACTTATTAAGTCTAAAGCTTGGATATCCTTTGAAAGAGAGTCTAACATATAATTAAATATTTATTAACTAAATTTAAAAATTGTTATACAATACTTCTTAATAAAATATTGATGTGTTCATCACTTATTTTTTTATAAAAAATTAATTTTTATCTAATTTGGATGAATTTTAAAAGATTGATTATTAAATTGAAAATTTTTAAATATTGGACATTGAAGTGAAAAATTCCAAAAACTTGGATACTAGATTGAAAATTTTTAAAAGTTAGTCAATGATAAGATTGTATATATAGACATTTACATGGGTACTTTTTGTCATATGGATGTCCACGTATCAAACTCTGTTAGTTGCATTAGTGAAAATTTAATGGAATCTACCTTTTCATTTGAGTTGAACGAGTTGTAAAAGGTTGGTCACTAAATTAAAAACTTTTAAAGGTTGGATACTAAAGAGAAAAAATCTAAAAAAATTGGTCACTATCAGATTTATTATCCTTTTTGGGAAATTATAGAAAATGGTCACTACATCCTAATAAAGACTATAGTTGTTGATAATGTAGAGAATATAGTACCTAAAGGTGAGAATGAATGGGACAAAATAGATAAAAGTTTCATTACTCCAAGTTGTAAAATTATACATATTTTTTTGTGTGCCTTAAGTAAGAAAGAGTTCAATAGAGTTTCAATTTGTGAATCCACTTACAAAATATTGTACATTTTAGAGAATGTTTATGAAAGCACAAATCAAAGTGAAGAAGAAGAGAGTGTACATGGAGAAGTAGCTCACATATGCTTCCTAAGTGATGAGGTACAATATAATTTAAATTTTTATATAGATAATGATGAGGTTCCTACTTGATCAAATATTAATTATGACAAAGATAATTATGATATAGATTTTTCCCATGATAAATTAGTATAATACTTAAAGCATTTGACTAAGAAAAGGAAGGAGTCTATTAAATACTAGGAAACTTTGAAATTATTAGATGCAAGCAAACTACAAAAAAAATTTTTAAAACATGAATTAGATTAAATAAGTGTAGATAAACATTGTATAAAACAAATTGATATAGGAAAACACATCTTTGAAGAAGCAAATATAATTAAAGAACGTGGATAATGGAGACCAAAAATTAAGAGAAGAGAATGTTTTACTAAGAAAGGAATTAGAAAGCATTAAGGTCTCATTGTCTAATTTCATCAAAGGAAAATAAAAATTAGAATGCATGCTAGGATCATAAAAAACATCAAATAGTAGAAGTAGTCTTAAATTTACCAATGTTAATGCTCTATCAAGTAGTAAGACCATATTTCTTAAAGAAAAGAACTTAGAAGAGGAAAAGATGCCTAGGCCATTCGTAGAAAATGATGCGGAAGCTTTAAAATCATAACCTAAGAGACAACACTATGCATTCATTTATACATCAAGACCAAGATCCAGGAAGAAATGCAGATGAACACGAATAGACATAATTTTTATAGGAATGAAAATCACCAAAGGATGCATTTAGATCTTTTGTAAGACAAAATGATTATCATACCCCTATGTGAATGCATAAAAATTTAGAAACATCTCATATTATCATCTTATGTCTCATCAAAGGATAGTATATAGATAGATAATATCTAGAAATGCATCATAACAATATAGACAAGATATCTATCCTATGTTGTAATATTATACACATAGGAGTTATACTGAAATCAGACCTACCTATGTCTATAAACATACATATAGGAGTCCTACACCCTTATTTTACAATCCTTGTGGATATTATGGACATATTGATTGTAGTAGGAATATGTCACCAAATGGTTAGAGAAATGCTATTAACACCCAATGACCAAGCTAGTATGGGTACCAAAGATCCTTTAAATTTTGGTTTGTAGGTCTATGATCAACAAGAGTAACTCCAAAAGTAAAATAAAGAATGACCAAGACACAATATTAAACTAAGGAAAAGAAAAATTGAAATGAAAAAATTGGTAATACACACAAGGGAGGTAAATGATCTCTTCGATGCTACTTTGGTATATGAAATGAATTGGATGATTCTTGATGTTATGAATGATGACATTGAGTAATAAGATGATTTAAATGTTGTAAATATTATTTAAATGTTGTAAATATTTTTGAATATCAACAATGTATTATAGTTTATCTTTAAATTAAAGGAAAGGGAAAAGAATAATTCTTCCATAACTAGAGATTGCACGCTTAGAAGAAAATTGGATTTGTATAAAATTGTGAATGAATATGATTTTTTATATAGAGAGCTTTTAAATGCCTTGCATAGGAAAGCAATGTGGCATCAGATATTGATGACTTTTCAATTTGAATCTTAAAGTTTGCATTATATATGTGATATTTAGATCTTCTCCATATTCATTACTCTTTTTAAATGCATATGAACTTGTTTTATAAAAGGAGAAGAAATTATCATTTTTATTGAGTAGGAGCCTTGATCTTGATGTTTTTGATGACTTTATAAAAAGTGAAAGAGTTTACAAAATTGTTAACTAAACGGGAAGGTTTGATAATTTTGAGGAACCTTGAATTTTGATGAATTTTGATATTTTGCAAAGGTTTATCCTATGTTGGTTTTGGTTTTATGAAAAGATTTGAGGAGTTTAACAATGCATTTGGTTTTTTGATACTAGAAATTTATATGTTTGATTGTGTATATGCTATTTAGTACATTTTTTTGTGATGACTTTTTCTTGGGAAATTCTCTAAGTTATGATGAGATTTTGATAGATGATATTTGAATGATTTTTTCCTCACAAATGGCTTTTTAAATTTGGGATAAGTCATTTTTGATGTTTATAGATTTGCACATGGCATTAAAAGTTTGGATGATTCATATAGTTCTGCACATTTTTCTAAAATTAAGAAAAATGTGTCTTAAATTTTTTTAAAAAGAAATTTGCTATGCTTGATTATTTTAAATTAGTTTTCAAAAGGAAGTTACATAATCAATAAATTAAGGTAAACTTTTAATGAGTATAACATATCGTTTTTAGTCTTACAAAAGGTTGAAAAACTTAAAAATATGTTAGCTAATAAATTATTTTGTGAGGAAAAAATTTAAGGGAAGCTGAAGTGTATAGTTCTGAAATTAAATTCAACTTTTAAATTGCTTATGATTTGATTATTGAGTTATTCTTACATTGTGTTGCTTTTTTTTTTTCTAAAGGGTAAGATTTGTATATAATACTAAAGCTTTTTCATCAAGGGAGAGTAGATGTGATATTATGTCTTACTTAGGAGAAGTTTGATCTTTAATGAACATAATGCATGAATTTAGGAGGACCAATGATTTTCAAACAACTTAAGGGGATTATGTTTGTATAATGTTTTAAGTGGTATTTAGTGAAATTTGAGTTATGTAAAATTTAAGTTTGTTGC
>JAOXYD010162797.1:0-10232 GCA_028565735.1 Pinacopodium congolense | reverse complement strand
TTTTGTGCTGTATTAAAAAAAAATTTTCGATTTCTGTGACATGAAATTTTGCCTAAGCCCTTATTTTATAATGGTGTATTATCATCTAAAGCTCATCCTAAGCCATTATTTAAGAATGTTTCATCCTCAAAACATTTTACGAAGAACAATCATCATACATTCATATATACATCTAAATCAAAAGTTAGGAAGAATGTGTATCAAGAAAGAAAAGGACACAATTTCTTTAAAAATTCACAACCATTTCATAATAATGCATTTTGGACTCATGTTAGGCAAAGAAATCCTAAACATTCTCATGTTTCTAATGTCCATATGAATAATCCTACGAATGAATCATACTTACATCCTAGGAGGAAATTTCAACAAATAAATGACATGTATACATCTAGGCCTCATCGTAAGCATCAAGTTACATAATTTGAGTATTTATATTCATGCTGCATTGTCTTTTCTATAACGTTCTTAGTTTATGGTTTGGTCCACTCATAAATATAAGAAGTAGGTTTAAAGTTTAGGAAGTTCTAATCTTAATAATCATATTCAAGATTAGTGCCTTAATGATAATCAAGATAGATTTCTCAGATCCTTGAATTAAACTATATCGTTTACTGAATTTTCCAATTATTAAAGTAGAGATTATCGGATCTTTAACCATCTTAAATCATATTCTAGGTTCCCAACTCAAAATAAGCATTAAGAACTCAAATAAACAAAAACTATCATCACTCAAGACATTCAAGAACCTATCATTAGCTAAATTTTAGCTTAAAATATCATAAATAAACAAGAAGTTGCATATCGAATCAAAACGGCATATGTTCTTGCCATATATGAACAAAGAGAGTATAAAATAAGAGATTTAATATTTAGAAACCACCAAATGATGGAACAAATTGATAGACAGCCTTCCAACATGTCCATGAACTTCTTTGAATTCTCAAAACAACATGAAATTACAATCTACAAAAGCTGGAAAAGAAAAAGAAAAGAAATCCTTAAAAACTAAGGAAAGAATAAGATAATAAGATTTTTTTATCTGAATTCTTCCTTCAAATCCTTCCTAACTACTACAAAAATGGACTCTGGAGCTTTTTATATATGTTAGTTGCAAGTAAGAACAAGTTGGAGCAAGTGGGGAATAAGTTACAGCTAGAAATCATGTGACGGCTACCAAAATGAAACTTAAAGAAAGTAAAATGCTAGATTATGACGGCATTGTTTTGGTCCTCTACTTTGAAAGGAATACGAAGGCCTAGAGAGCATTACAGTGGGTTAAATGAGGCTATCATTTTAGTTCTGAAATCTAGTTTTTCAGCTACAAATTTGAGAGTTTCTCCACTTTTTTATCTTTCCTCTACATTATACATGAATGTAAATGATATTTAAACACTTTAGCATCAATTAGAAGCAAATATAAATTAAATTGCCAAGAAAAGGGTATGAAAATACATTGAAATCAAAACATAACTCCCTCACACTTAGCTTTTACTTGTCTTCAAGCAAATCATTAAATCATCAATCTCAAAATAGCCTATAAGCATAGGAAAACTTGCCCAACCTATCAAACCAAATTATTGATACCTTTTCTTAAGTATTCAATCATCAAATAAATTATTAAGAAATTATATGATTAATCAAATATGGAAATTAACAAATAACTTCATATTCTTTCAAACTTCAACCTAACTTGCATCAAATGCTTTATCAAATGCTTTCCGTGCATAAAAAGAATATGCACAAAGCAAAATGAATATACTTTTAACAAATTCACATCCTTTTAACCATTAAGCACAAAATTAAACACATTTGTGAGCTTTTAAGACTTAATAGAGATGTCATTCAATCTTTTTACGAGAATATGAATTTTTTGTCGTGAAAATCTTAGATTACTCAACTAAATCACCTCACATCAATTGGCTACTAGCACTACTCTTTAACTTCAACCAATTGGTTCGAAACCAATAGATTGAATAAACATTGCCCATATTTTCACAATTTTAGCACATTTTTTAATCTTTTTTTCATTCTTTTCATTTTTTTTAAAAAAATTCATTGATTTTGATTTTGATTTTAAAAAAGATAATGAAAAATACTAAAAGAAGTCACAAAAAAGTTTAAGGATATGAATTTTATACATGGAAACTCATAATGCTTATCAAATATCCATAATCCAGAACATGAAACCATCAAAGTTCATTATTAATAAACATGCTTAATTAATAATATAACATCTTAAAACATCAAAATGATCGAATTCAAAAGGAAAAATGTTAATGAAAGGCATCAAAATTGAAAAAAATTTCCACAAATTAATGATTGCTTTAAAAAATGCTAAAATGGTGTATTTTAAGACAAATAAAACATAAGTGAAAAAACCATTCCCTTTCCTACATTTAAATTGAACATTGTCCCCAATGTTTTGAAAACAAATAATAAAACACAAATAAGGGGAAAAGGAAAAGAAAACACCCAAATAAAAGATAATATCACTTGAAAATCCATTAAAGGTGGATTTTAGCACTTGCTCTATAATTCAGCAACAATTGAATATAACATTTACAATTCCAACAAAAGATAATCAAAACATCATAAACCAACTAAAAGGCAAAAATACTCTATAAAGTAACTATGAGTAAAGAATAATAAGGAGTACAAAACAAAAGGAAATAAAAGAAAAGCACACAAAACAAAAGAAAACACAAGAAAGCACTAAATATGATGACTACAGTTGCGTTGCCTCCCAACAAGCACTTTTTTAAGGTCTTTTAACTAGAATTTAAGGTTAGAGAATATTTAGTCTCTTCCTTGGTCCATAATCTAAAATTTTCACTTCATTCTCTTCAAAATTAGAGTAAGCCAAATTTTGAAAGGGTTTTAAAATATGCAATTGATTTTGACAATTTAGAACTTGATCTTTCATGGAACACCACTAATGAATTTTAAAATTTCATGGTAAAAAGTCTTAAATTACTATGTCTGGCCTAGCATCAAAAGCATTAACACTAATATTATGCTTGATAAATTCATTAAAATTTTTACATTCAAGATCCTTAATATCATTGTCTTCAACTTGAACATTATCCTTAACACTAATAAAATTAATATAAGCATCATCTGGGTGATCATTTAATAAGTATGTATAAGTATAAGCCCTATGACACCCAAGCGTGGGGGGAGGGGGTGAATTGGGTATTTAAAAAATTTCTTGAAAAATTAAAACACTTTAGACTAATTTAACTATGTGAATTTTCTAACCAAAATTCAATATAAATGATATGCCAAAATTTATACCAAAATTAAACAAATTCAATAAATAATAAACCAAACACAATAAGCATAAATATAAAAAGGACAAGGAAAGAGATGAACACCAAGATTTATAGAGGTTTGCCTACCCTAAAGATAGGATATGCCCTCTCTCTAACTACTTGTTGGAAATTCACTAACAACTAATCTTACTTTAATTGGGTGAAGAGTAACCTTTACAACAATTTTGATTATAATGTCAAGAGGAACCTTTACAACAATCTTGATTATAAGGCCAAGAGGAACCCTTTACATCAATCTTAGTTAGAGGCCAAGAGGAACCTTTCCAATAATCTTGGTTAAAGGCCAAGAGGAACCTATACAATTTTGATTCTAAGGCCAAAAAGAACTATCAATCTTACTTTCCAATGGGTGAAGAGTAACCCCATAATCTTAACCAAATTATACAATTTTTGTCCCACACAGATAGCCCTTAAACCAAGCTCCCTCGAGCTTGAACATAAGCTTATATAGCTTCTTAAACCATTATCAAAATTAATATAAGATAAGGGATCAAATACAACTAATGCAATGCTTATGTCTTATGCAATGTCTAATGCACATACAAGGCCTAAAGCAATCCAATTCATAAACAAATATTAATGTAATTTAAATATTGTTTTCTGCAGGCCAAGAGCAACCTATCAAATCTATTTTAAAGATAAAGAGTAGCCTATAATACAACAACAATTAATATAAATTCCCCCAATTTAAGTCATCAATCACACCTTCTATGATGGTTTATTAAAGTACATGCAATAAACTCAATTTTGAAAATTCTAGAGTTAATTAAATAACTTGTTAGGTCTCCTAAAACATTCATAGATTATAAAAAAAATTATCCAGTAAAACACAATTAAAGTCTTAAACAATCTGATTTAATCTATATGAACATAAACTATTAAAATATGTAGTCTTAAAGTTCCAGCCTATTAAAAAATGATTTTAATCATTCAAATGATACAAAATAAATGCCAAAAAAAACTTACAAGAAATTTAATCAATCATTTTTAAAAAAAAATCACAACAACAAACACAATTGTATAGCATCAAATAAATGGATTAAATCTAGACCAAAGTAGAAAACATCAAACCTAGACAACGTTGAGGTAACCTAAAAAATTAAGCTCAAGCACACAATATAAAGACTTAAAAATTGAAACAAAAATACTAACAACCTCCTAATACCTTAAGCAAATTGAAAATATCAAATTTGCACACCCAAAAATAGATTAAGATAAAAAAAATCTAAGTGACTAAAAGGACTATACAAAAACTGGATAGATTTGAGTATCTTGTGTTCTCGAACCTCAAAAAAATGATTTGAGTACTTAAAAATTAAAGTAAATTTTTTGCTACACTCTTGAGATCTTAAACAAAACGTGTATGATAATTTTTAATTAACAAAAATAGTTTTGCAAGCTCAAATTTGAATAAAACAAAAGTTTAGAGAAGTTCAACTAAAACAGAGATAGTTTTAGTATATGAAGCTTTGAAAGCTTGAAACAAAAGAAATAATGAATTAAAAATCAACTAAAATTTTTCTGAGGTTTGACTATATCTAAACTAACTGAAAACACAAATTTTATTGTACAAAAAAAAGTTTTAAGACAAAAAAATTGAAGTTGAAAGAAAACAGTGAAAAAAGTCAAGAGAGCTTTGAGAGATTGAGAAATTGATTGATTGATCTTTGTAATTTTTTTTTTAGAGGTTCTATAACTTGTTAAAAATGTTTAGGAATGATATTTATAGTGTTGGGAGAGATTTGGAGTCATTAGAAATAAAAACTATCCATTTGAGAGGTTAAAAACTTATTAGGACTAAAACCCCAAAACCAGCCGTTAGAGATAGTGCATGCAAAGGCACCCTCTGGATTTTTCAACAGCGCCATTAATTGTATGAACAGCCCAATGTTAAAGGCGATGGAAACAAGGGGTACAACAGAGGTACATATATGGCGTCATTTAGCTCATGTTAGCCTGCTATTTAATGTCTAGAAAACACAAAATATGCTTCAAATTAACTCTAAAACTTTCCAAACAAGTTCCTAGCATTAATTAAGACTTCAAACAAGTTTTAAAACATATATCAAGGCCTTATCAATTAATAAAAATATTCAATTGATTCAAAATATAATAACTATCCTTGATTATGAAACCTTTCATATTTAAACAACTTTAAAACCTTTTCAACCAATTCTTAAACCTTTCATACACTAAAATTCATAACACAAAAATATTCAAACAAATTCAGACATACATAAATAGCTTTAAGCAACACTTCAATTAACTCAGATACATTAAAAGGCATACATTAAAACAATTGATCACATTTCAACTTAATTATACAACATCTAGCCTATATGCCATTATAATTCAATTCCTAATATGTTAATGGCATAAATATATTTAATTAATCACTAAAACCATAATTCAACTCCTATATGCTTATATGCAAATGTTTATGCAAACGTTATAGCCTTTTTCAAGCATTGATTATAATCAAGTTTAAGACACTTACAACTTAAAGCCATTTTCCTAAACCTTTCTAAACTTGATCTTCATTCTCTTGATATCCAAGCTCTTGATCATCCAATGCTTGAGCTCATAGCTTAATCTTTATGATTTGATCCTTGATATCTAAGCTTTTGATCATCCAATTCTTGAGTTCTTCTACCTTTGGCTCCATAAACATGTTTTTGTACTTCAATTATTTACCTATATTAACTATACATCAAAATGAAAACATTAGTAATAATTATGTTTTGTCATCATCAAAACACATGATTAGAACCACCTTGGTTCAACAATATGTACTTTCATCACTTTCACAGTCAACAATGACATTTTCACTTTTAATTTCAACATTATCCTTATAATCCACAAAATTCACATCATGATGGTTAGAAGTCATGGAAAAATCATCATCATCATCATCATTCATAGCACAGACTTCAAACTCAGTTTTCTCACATTCAAGAGATGGAGTTAGAGTAATAGGTGTAATTATTTTCGTCAACACTTCTCTCAAGTTAGGATAAGAAGGTTCCAACTCTTTGACTATGTATTTATTGTTAGCTAGATGCTCATCTAGTTTAGATACATTATAAAAGGGTATGCACAATTTTTGAAACAAATGAATAGAGTTCCTAGATTGACCATCCAATATCTTTTCATATGGTACTCTAAGTTGATAAGATTGAACAAATGAACTAGCAAATAAATTAAGTGGACTATCTTTATTTCTAACTTCCTTCTCAACTTCACCACTTTCCATCACTTTTCTTTTATTCTTTTCCTTATGTATAGCCTACATTCCATTTCTATTAGGCACAATGATGACCATAGCATAATCCTTAGGGGTAGGTTCAGAGATATTAGGTAAGGGTCTATGTAACCTCTCATCTAAGAGTTGTGCAATCTTACCTACTTTAGTCTTTAAGTTCGTAATTGAGTTTGCATCCTAGACTCATTGGTTTGAATATATTTCATCACTGTATCTTCAAGATTGGACTTTTCTTAGTTAATTAGCTGATAAAGGAATTCAAATTGAGGATTGACATAGGAATTTTGGTATGCTGGATGATAGTTTGATGAAAAAGTGGGGTAGCTCCCCCTAGAAGGATTATAAGCGTCCATTCCTTACCTATTAGAAAGATAATGATCTAGGAAAGTTTTAGAGGCATAAGAAGGGCTAACTTGGCAATCTATTGAAGCATGAGAGGAACTACTATAATAATCACAAACTATAGGGTTTTGAAATGTATTACTACCAATATTAGCTTGTAAACCTTCCAATTACTTGCTAAGGCTAACTGTTTGAGCTTGTAAATTTGGTACATCATTAATAGCTTAAGCTCTAAATGGCTTGCCAAGAAAATGATTAGAATTATACTAAAAGCTATTGGATGCCATATCCTCAATTAACCAGTATGCTTCACTCGAGGTTTTATCATTAAAGTACCACTAAAACAGTATCTATAATACTATAAGCGGAATTGGTGAGTCTTGGATAAAAGATATGAATTTGGTCACAAATACTAAAGTTATGCATGTGACAAGTAGCAAGTAGTTCTTTAAATCGTTCCCAAGACTCATGTAAACTCTCTCTCCTATATTTCTCAAATGATGAAATCAAAGTTTTCAATTTTACTATCTTAATTAGGGGAAAGAATTTAGATAAAAACCGATTTGTAAGATCATCCCAAGTTGTAATGAAATTAAACTAGAAAGTGTTTAACCATGTGCGAGCTCTATCTTTCAAAGAAAATGGAAATAATCTAAGTCTAAAGGCATCATATGAAATACTAGGACTTCTATAGAGATCACAAATATCTATAAAATTTCTTAAATGATCATTTAGATTTTCTAAGGATTAATCACTAAACTGAGAAGACCTTATCAAAGAAATGATAGCATATAAAATTTCAAAATCATTGAGTCTATCATAGGCCTAAAAATTCTAGACTTAGGACCACTCCTAGTTTGTATAATCAATTCTAACATGGTTGGTTCTCTACAAGGTTGGACATTTAAGTGCTCATAATGTTCCATTTCTAAATGCACTTGATTCTTACTAAACATATATTTGAGAGAAGCATAAGTTAGGAATCAAGCCAAAGGAAATAAGAAACAAATTAAAATTAACAAGAAAATAACACAAAAGTAAACACACAAGAAAGACAAGTAAAGGCAAACTCAATATAAAAAATATTTACACCCTAAAATAATTGACACCAATATTTTCCTAATATCTCATTTATTTTCCCTGGTAATATTACTAAAAACTTGCTGTGTTGGTTTAATATCACTAATTTAGCTTAATAAATTAATAAACTCTCATGTAATTTAAATTCAAATTCAAACTAACTTCACAACAATGTACCAATCCTAATTAATAAAGTTGAGCACATTTAAGACCTTGGAATGTCGAACCCACAAAGAAAATGTGTGAATACTAGGGCAATTGGATTGCAATTATCTAAGAAACTCATAATCTTTAAATTAAAAATTTTTATTTTAACTAAAAAGAAATAAAAAAAATTTCCATCTTTGCAATTACATTCCAACTGAACTAAGAATTACCAAATGATTAAATGGCTAAGGACTATGCCTAAATGAATTAAGTAAGTTATGAAATGGATTGGAATTTCTAATCTAGGGCCTTCATTAAATCAAGACAAAGCTATGGTTAAGTCATTGCCTTTTCTATCATTCTTAGTTCATGGTTTAGTCCACTCACAAATCTAAAAAGTAGGCTTAAAGTTTAGGAAGTTATAATCCTAAAACCATATTCAAGATTAGTCCCTTCATGATGATCATGGTAAATTTCTCTTATCCTTGAATTACATTATGTTTTTTACTGAAGTTTCTAATGATTAAAGTAGAGATCATTAAATCTTTAACCATCTTAAATCATATTATAAGTGGCCAACTCAAAATAAGCATTAAAAACTCAAATAAACAAAGATTATCGTCCAATCATGTGATAAACACTCACTCAAGACATTCAAGAACCTGTTCTTAACTATCATTTAGCTTAAAACATCATAAAAAAACTAGAAATTGTACATTGAATAAAAAAAGAATATGTTCTTACCATATATGGATAAAGAGAGCATAAAACAAAAGATTTAATGTTTAGAAAGTATCAAATGATGGAAAATTTTGATAGACAGCCTCCCAACAAGTCTATGAACTCCTTTGAATCCTCAAAACAACCTGAAATTACAATCTACAAAGGCTAGAAAAGAAAAAGAAAAGAAAAACCTAAAAACTAGGAAAGAAGAAGAGAATCTGATTTTTTATCTGAATTCTCCCTTCAAGTCCATCATATCCTAACTACTGTAAAAATGGACTCTGGAGCTTCTTATATATATTAGCTGTAAGGAGGAATAAGTTAGAGCAAGTTACAACAAGTGGGAAGTAAGTTGCAGCTAGAAATAACGTAATAGCTACCAAAACGGCACTTAAAGAGAGTAAAATGGCAGTGGACTATGAAGGCACTATTTTAGTCCTCTGCTTCAAGGATAATATGGCAGCTTGGAGAGCATTATGATGAACTGGATGAGGCTGCCATTTTAGTCCTAAAATCTAGTTTTTCAGCTACAAATTGGAGAGTTTCTCCACTTTTTAGCTTTTATCTACATTGTATACGAATATAAATGATATTTAAACACTTTAGCATCAATTAGAAGCAAATGCACATTAAATTAGCGTGAAATGTATATGAAAATACATTGAAATCAAAGCCTAACAATTCACATACTCATCATAACCATATTTTTAAGACTAAAGGCATGTATCAATCACATCTTAGGAGGCCATATTATCAAGAAAAGGATAGGCATATATTTAGGTCTCATGATAAATCGTTTAGGCAAAATATGCCAGCAAACATGTCTTATTCATATTTTAGGCATAATATTCATCAAGTTAGTACATTTATAGATGTTAGACTTAGAAATACATTTAAGTCTCATGTTAGACAAAGTGACATGTTTCATAGGCATAATAGTATGATGCATTCTCATAACTCTCATATGCATAACCATTATCCTAAGAGAGTTAATGTTGATAGGAGAAATGCATTTAAGCATCAAGATCATAGGGTCTTTTATTAAACAAAGATTCACATGTTTGTAATTTTTATGATAAAGTTAGACATATTGAGAATTTTTATTTTATTAAACAAAGATTGTTTAAGAAACCTTTAAAGGTGTGGGTAGAAAAAGATGTTAAGGCAAACCCCCAAAGACCCAAGTTAACATAAGTACCTAGAGTTCGTTAGTTTCTTTGTTTTAAAGGTCAAAATCTATTTGTGCTAAATTAGTGTCAAGTTAAAAACTGTTGAACCAAGGGAGGTTTCAATCTTGGTTTTGATGATAACAAAATATGCTTAATCACTAATGGTTTGAGTTTATG
>JAOXYD010162786.1:0-10232 GCA_028565735.1 Pinacopodium congolense | reverse complement strand
ATCAATCCCAATGCGTCACTTACATACTTTGAATCACACTACATTTATGAGAACATCTTTGTATCATTATCAATTCAGAATTTAAACTTATCCTTAAATATTTTCATGATTAAAAGCCTCTTATAACACTCCCATCATTGTTACTTTAAATATGGAATTTCAGCAAGATACATCTAGCCATTCACCAAACTTTTTCCAACAATATATAAATGTGTCAATTTATTCAATTCTCATTCCTAATGACTCCATAGTCTTTATTTTTCATTCATCCCCAGCTTATATGCATTTCTCATGTTCTTAAGATCTGTTTGCCTTAAGATAATTCATGTACTCCTTACACAAATACTACTTTCCAGATTTGAACTCAATCACTTCAAAACAGTCCACTGACGTAAATTAACTAAATAAACTTCTCAAGATAGCTTCTTGCCAAACTGGTTCATAGAAGCCTTATGAAGACATCAAGGATCATTTTTCATGTTGTATGCTTGGACCAATTCGAACTCTAAAGTTCTCAAACACTAGGAACTAATATAAGGTTTCTGCACAGGGGTCTATCACAGGTAGTAGTAGGAAATCACGTATAACTTAAGTTCTAGTTACTCTTTTCTCAATCTATTTTCACTGAAATTAAACTAAGACCTACATCTACAACTTTCATTCTTTTAGTTTCATCAAATTATTCCTTAAAGAGATGTCAAATAAATCTCAAAAGTAAAACTAAAATTTCATACTACACAGAGGTCTATCACGGGCAGTATTACGAAAACAAGCATAACTTACGTTGTAGTCACTCTTTTATCAAGATGTTTTCACTGAAGTCAATATTTGACCTAGATCTAAAGTTGTTATGCTTTGAGGATCATCAAATTCGGACTCTAAAGATATGTAAAATGGCTCGTATTATTGACATCGAAATTTCGTACTGCACAGAAATCTGTCACAGGAAGTGGTAGGGAAATAAGCATAACTTAAGTTCTAGTTACTCTTTAATAAAGAAGTTTTCACTGAGGTTTATATCAGACCTATATATACAACTTTTATACTTAATTCGTGCTCTACGGATATGTAAAATGGGTTAAAAGAGGAAGATGAAACTAAAACCTGCACTAATTTCCAGCAGAATCATATGTAGTTCATCTTAACTCATCATCATACTTACTTGTCTAGCTTAAATTCCAACCCAAAAATCAAGTTAGATAAGCTCTCCATGCATGCAGACATCAACACAAATCCTAGAACACACCTTCTATGGTTAGAGAAGAAGACTAAGGTTACCTTGACACATGTTACACCTAGGTGCTAGGTATCTTCTTCTTACAAGGCCATATGTTCCTATGTAAAGTCTCCATCTGTCTTGCATTTTTTTTGCCAAATGACACCATAAGGTTAGGCCATTTATCACTTACTCATTATTGCCATTTGCCAACTAATTAGCTATGCCATTTATCACTTAATTTTCCATGCTAAATGCCACTAATTCATAAGCTTAAGCTAATCATCTTAAATTTCTAGCATTTCATCTTCTTTTTTTTTTGCATTTTATCTTAAGTTTCTACCATTTTTCCTAGACCAAATGTACCTTGAAATTGTACTAAATAAATCAAATTTTATTGCTTATAATCAATCAAACCAAAATTCAAGACATATACAAAATACAATTCACATCATAATCAGTTTTAACCTTCATATCCAAGAATAAGTCAATTGAGTGCAATGTACTAATGCATAATTCCTGTGTGTATGCTATTGTGATTTGCATATGAATGAAATGCAATTCATGAATTTTCGTTAAAAAATGGGGTATTACAAATCTCTCCTTTTTCTTAATCTAAAAAGAGTATCAATTTTCAAATCTATTTGAAACTAAAATTAATCATTAAAATTCAAATGCCATGTGCAATTCTAATAAATGAATAACTAAAAAAAGATATCATAACTTAAGGAATTTATTAAGGAGAATTCATCACTATAAAATGCAGCAAAGATCTCTTATACAATCATAGATACAAATGAAGTCTAGTATTAGACATCAAAACTTTTTAAACCTTTTGTTTATAAAACCAAAAACCATGTAAGATAAAATCATCAGAACTCAAGGTCCATCAAAATTATCTAGGCTCCAAGTCAAGTTAATAATTTTGTAAATTTTTTCACTTTTTATAAACATAAAATTATTTAAAAAATCAATACCAAAGCTAACCCTTAATAAACATAATAATTTTCCTCCATTTTGAAAAAAAAAATTATAAGCATTTAAGCAAAGCAATGACCATGAGGGAGATTTTAATATCATAAATATAAGTTGAATTTCAATATTCAAAGTCACCATCAACATGTAACATCCAAATACCCCACATACTTTCTATGTGCTCCTTTATACAAGGCATCTGAAAGCTCTCTCAACAAAACACATGTACATATAGTTTTACACGAGTTATAATTTCCTTCTAATCATGCAAATTCCAGTAGGATTAATATCCATAAAATTTTCCTATAATCAAATTAAACTTTAAGACTTAGAATTATGAAACCATTTAAATCGTGAAAATCATTTAAACAATTTAAATAATGAAACATAAAAAATAATTCAATTTCGTTTCACATATCAAGGACATCCAACATGGCATTAAAGTAATCATTTTCCTCCTTTTGTTTATCATTGATATGTCATTTAATTCTTTTTTCACTCTAATTTAAAAGTTGTCTTATTGATGATCCTTCATTCTAATAGATAGCCTCGAATTCCATTAACTTCCAAAATGAAAATCAACACATTTTTGGTATCCATATCAATTAGAATCCTTGGGAGTTAATGTCATTTCTACCGTTCTAACTTCTTGACAAAACATTTCAACTAACTAGCTTATCATAAAATTCCTCTCTATATGTCCATAATGTCTACAATAATTACAAAACATGGAATATAACTCCTAAATTTTTGTTTTGATTCATTATAACTCCTTATAAGGTGATAAGGCCTAGGTGTATGGTATTGCGATTTAACATAAATATTTTGTCTAACATGATATGATGTATTTATATGTCTTATATCACTATATATAATTCTTTTGATGAGAATGAGACCTAGGATATGAATGAGACATGTTTCAAGATTTTTTTATAATCATGTAGGGGGTATGTTAATGAATTAAACCATTTTGCTTTTTGGAAAAACCTAAACGCATCATTTTATGATTTTGGACTAATCAAAATGTAAGCTATTATTCGATTAGTCTATTCCAAAATAGTACACTTTGGACTAATCTAATACACCTGGTCGACTAATATTGGCCAACTAATCCAATGTCTAGATTGATTTTTTAGAAACGTTTCACACTTAAACATATTTGAATCACCCTAAGACAATTCATAACATTTTTCATACACTTATTGAACACACAGGCCTTAACACATTCACATACTTTAACAAATTAGCATAATCTAACTTCTTCTTTTCTCATAACCTTAACACAATCACTCCCAATCACAAAATCTATCCTCAAAACTTATCCTAACAATTTTTAACTACTTCTTTTAACCAAAAGTGGTTCCGCATAAGTTTTAGTGATGAAAAAAATTAGTACCAATGTGATTATTATGCTTAAGGTGTGAAAAGGCGCTTAAAGATACAAGGCGTTATGAAAATGTAATAAGAGTGCATTTTAATCAAATTTCACATTAGAATTAATATGACTTGATCCTTATTTTAATGCAAAAAAAACCATATTATGTTCATTGCCATTTGAAATTAAGGTTTTAGCTAAAATAGACACATTATAGGTGAAAAAAATAAGTTTGGAAGTGATTTAGAGAAGTTTGGACAAAGAATTCAAAATCTAATAGTTTAACAGTGATCTTCAATGGTGTCATTGAATTACCCAGAAAGAACCATTGATGCTCGAATGACAAACCTTGAATAGGAGTTAGTACAAGATGTTGTTGGTGTCCTGTTCAGTGTCATTAAACATTGAAAAAATGTCATTTCACTCCAAATCCAAGGGCAAACACGACTATTCACTCATAAAATGTCTTAACCCCTAATTAGAGGAGTATATAAGCCAAGAATAGACCTAGAGATGCAGCTTTTGTCACTTTTCTTTTTCCCTTTTAGCATCACTTAGTTATTCTTGATTTTCTTCATAGTTTTAAGGATTTAAGCTTTTTATCATCTTGTATCTAGATAGATTAGATGCTTTACTTTCCTTGGGATTTTGTTGTTACTTTATTGTTATTTCATTACTTTAAAATTTCTTACATTTAGGTTAATTTTCAATACTTATTGAATCTTTGAATATAATCAAATAGAATTTTGAATCTTTAATTTCTATGATCATTACTTGCTATTCCATTATGTTTTCCTTAAAGTTTTTTTTTTGTTTATTTTCATATGTTACACTAAATTTTTATGGGTTAGAAGATATTAAAGGGATGAATGAATTATAACTAAGAGAATAGAATTTGGGTTTTGAATGGGTGTTATGTTTTATGCTAAGGTTGGATCAAAACTTTGGTTAAATGTTAAGAATTAGGAGCTATTTTATAGGATTGGTCATCTTATTCGCAATTTATAATTCTAACACTAGATATTGACTCTTGATCTGTAATTTTCAATAGTTAATATCACAAATAGCAATATGTTAATTTATTTTATAAGTAAAACTTAATCAATTTATTTTGACTTTGATTCATTAAGTTATATGATCCAATCTAGGGAGATTATAACTTAAACTATTCCTTATTGCTTAATGTTATTATGCTACTAAATTTATAGAGCTTATTCTAGGTTATCACATAGTTATGGGTAAATTTACGACATATGAAATTGGAGGAATGTAGGATGCAAGAGATTTTTTGTGTTTATAAGTTAAAATCCTAACTAGAAAATGATTCATATGCTTTCAATGATCAATGTTAACTTTGAATCCTAAAAATATCTTCTGTCTAGCCTTACATTATTATTATTTGTTTCTTTTCAATTCACATTCTTGTATATTTGAATAAATTTTTTAACTATAGTTTCTACTTCTTTTTATTTTCATAAAACTATGGGTTGATTTTATTTTTTTTTACTTTTGTGAAACATTAAAAATAGTGAAAAAAAACACTAAACAGTTTTATGGGGAATCAACCCTGACTTGCTCATCAACAATGTTAAAAGGTAAAGTTAGGCATTAGTTTTTTATTGACTATGTTTTTTTTTTTATTGATTCAACGACCTGTAACAATCATACCAAATTTTTTACATTGTTGACAAGGAACTAGAATTAATTTTTTATTGATTGTGTTTTTTTTTTATTTCCCTTTTCTCACCTTGCGTTTCTATTTTTTATGTCTCATAGCCCTTCAAAATATTTGAGGTTGCGGAAATTTTTCTACTAGGAATAAAGGCGTTTTACTTTATACTTTTAACGCATTTTCATTATCCCCTGTGGTATGTCATACGAGACTTTAATATTTTGAACAAGATTGACACATTCCTACTCCTAGAAGTGAAAGCTTAATAGGAGAGGAGGATGACAAGAGCTTAGCGGAGTCTACAGAACAAGTTAAAGAAACAAAGTCATTAATCAATTTTTATATAATCCCAATCTCTTACTATAGAGTATAGCAAAGACCATAAATAGATTCTCCGGGAAAGATTAACTCACATTGGATGATTTTTTAGTATATATATATATATATATATAGTATAGACCAAAAAATTGAACCAACCTAAAGAAAGACAACCTCTTTGAGATATACAGTTTATCTCGGAAAGGTAAGAAAGTTGGACTAATTTGGAAACATTGAGAAATTTACATTATAACTACTATTTTGTCTAGTTTTTAGTTCCTAGTCTTATTTTATTAATAGCCGTGATTGGGGCTATAGTACTGACTATGCATAGGACTACCAAGGTGAAAACACAAGATATATTTTGACAAAATTTTAGGAGTGCGATGGGCCCACTTTTGATCTAGATTGCACAATACCAACACACTTTTAGGGATACTTACTTTGCATCAATTATCTTGATAATGAACCTAAGTTTCTGGTCTAACTTATGCTTTGCCAATTTTTCTAGGTTTTCGGGATAACAATTTATTAGGTACAGGCTACATGATTGATCTAAAAAAGTTCCTTAAGGAGTTCCATAATACATGTTCTAAAATGAAGCCTATTGGTGTCACAGCGGATCAGTTGAAGTTATGGGCATTCCCTTTCACCTTAATGGATGTTGTTAAGGAATGGTAATATGATCTACTAGTTGGATTAGTTATCACTTGGGACCAAATCCAACAAGTGATCTTTGAGAAGTATTTTCTAGCATCAAGAGTAGCAAACATTCGAAAGGAGATTTAAGGCATTTGGCAAGATAGATGGAAGTCACTTCACGGGTATTAGGAGCATTTCAAGAAGTTGTACAATAATTGCCTTAACCACCAGATTACTGAGTAGTAGTTGATTCAACATTTCTACGACAGAGTAATTCCTATAGAAAAAGATAAGTACAATGAGTGGTGGGGCATTAGTGAATAAGACACTAGACCATGCAAGGAATTTAATAACAATCATGGCATCTAATGTGTATTAGTGGGTAGTAGGAATAACTTATCATCCTCTATAGAGCAAGTGAAGGAATTTGCTATCTTAAGGTTGGAACAGTAAGTTGCAAATCTCACATTTTTGGTTAAGCAAATCATAATCGACAAGGGAAAAGCCAAGGTACCTAAAATTTGCTTATTATCTAGTCATCTTACTACTATGTTCCCTACTTTGCAAGATTATCAGCAGGTTTATGCCATTGGAGAGCTCTAAGGTCATCAAAGGAGGTATGATCCTCGCACTCCCACTTTCAATCTGGGATGGAAAGATCATCCAAATTTTTCGTAAATGAGTAGCCAATAACTCTTCAATTATAACTATAGATAAGGAGAGGTATGAAAAATTTGGAAAATCAAGTAAGCTAGCTTATAGATTCTTTGGGAAAGCTACAAGCTCAAGTTTCCAACATACTTCCTAGCCAGCTAGAGATAAATTTTAAGATCATGTCTACTATCTTTATGAAGAGTGAGAAACAAGAAAAGTAAGAGGAGACAGTTCTAAAAAAGAAGGAGGATGAAATATGTCCATACATCCTACGGTAAGTGATACTGCATTTGTTATTACTAATTTAATTTTAGCTCAATTTCATAGTAGACTGGTGAAGAAAGAGGAGCAAGCGATGAAGGAGGAAGAGCAAGAGTTGAAAAGAGCACAAGAGGAGAAGAACGAAATAGAGAAAAAGATCTTGAACATTTTTCGCAAGGTAGAGGTGAACACACTACTACTTGAAGTTATTAAAAGATTTTCAAAGCAATGGTTCATAACAAAGTGAAAGATGAAAGATAAGGAATGAAGGTCAATGTGGGGGAAGGTGTACTGAGGGAAGGTGTACTGACCATTTTTTCAAAAGATAATACCACCTAGGTACAAAGTTCTTGGTAAGTAACATGAGGTTGAACAACGCATGGTAGACTTAGGAATTACTCTTTAACATAATGTCTTTATCTATTTTTAAAGCTCTTAAGTTAGGTCCTTTCTAATTCTTTTTATTCTATGATTAGCTGATGGTTCTGACATTTATCCCAAGGGAGTACTTAAGGGTGTCTTAATGTAGGTGGATGCATTGGTTTTTCTTATGAATTTTTACATTTCCCATATGCAGGATAAGGAGTCTTGCAATTTATCACTATTCTATTGGGGAGACCATTTTTTGAAGGCATCCTATAAGAGGATTGATGTCCATAAGGAAGAGTTGGCAATGAAGTTTGATGAAGAAGTTATAAAGTTTGACATATCTGATGTTGTAAGACATCCTATTGACTATGAGCCAATTTTGAAGATGGATGTCATTAGTTCCTCAAATATTTGAATAAGATGTTGTTTAGATGTTTTCCATGTTTAATAAAGTTTAATAGGACTTTGAAGGGTCATGAGATGCATCCTTTAAGCTTAAATATATATGAAAGTAACTTAGTAAGGAATGATATCATCTTAGGAAGCGTCATATCAAATTTCATGGCCAAAGGATGAATGACAAAATAGATATCATTAGAAGATATAGAGAACCACAAAAGCTAGAGGAATTCTCCTAGCCTAGCCCTAATTTTAGGCAAGAAGGAAACAAAACAAGGCATGATCCTGGCAAACCCTTCTCACACAAATAAAGGCATGATCTCTAAAGCTTTATACATATGCCTACTAAAGATTGGAAACAAGTTGCACAAGTTGGAGCCAATTGGAGAAGAGAGTCAGTTGAAAATATCTCGACAGGCACCTAAGTAGCACTTGAAAAGGAGTTAAACAGTGCCATTATACCCCTACCATTTAGCTCCTAAAACTTACTTCAACAATGATTGTTCATCCTTAAATAGTGTATTAGCTAGATGGTTGTTTTAGCTCCTGATTTCTAAATTTTCAATAGATTTTTCCACATTTCTCACTTTTCAATCTTCAAACTATAATATAAATATATCCAATGATAAATAAAACTATTTAACCTAAATTTAAGAACAAATGTGAATTAAAAATAAATGGAAAACACTATAATCTATGCACCTAGCAACTCCCTAAAATTTAATCATTTGTTTGTTCTCAAGAAAATCAATTCATCATCAATATTAAGATAGCATATAAGCATAGAAAAAATAGTCCAACCTATCAAACACACCATTAAAAAGATTTCCTTAAGTTATCAAGCATAATGAACCTTTGAAATGTTATATAACCAATTAATCATTTAAAGTAACAAACAAATTTAAATTACTTCATGCCTCTTCCAAACCAACCAAAGTCATACATTAAATCCGTATGCAAAATGAATAATTCTAAGGCAACATGCATCATATTTCAGACAACTGAGCATCACTTGTTTATTAAGAATAAAAATTAACTAAAAAATGTGAGCATATAAAGCTTGGTTGACATGTCACTTAATCTTTTTATGTGGAGGTGGACATTGTTTCATGAAAGTCCCCCAGTCACTCAACTGAGTCACATCACATCAACTGGTTATTAACAACACTTTTTAACTTCGAACAATTAGTTTAATTCTAGCAAATTAAACGAAACTTGCCCACTTATTACATTTTACTTTCTTTTTTTTCTTTTTCTTTGTTTCACATTTTTAATTTTTCTTTATTCACTTACTTAATCAAGATGATAAATAAATAAAGAAATTCATAATTATAGACATTGAATTCTTTGACTCCTTGATGATCCTCAATGTGAAATCTAGTCTTGATCTAGAATTTGATGTGTTTAGATTGATCTTTCTCCTTCAATCTTGTGCAAAACCCTTGGAAGATAGCTTAGGACTCTAGTTCTCCCTTTTAGTGACTACCTGGAACTTAAATAGGTAAAAGATATGTCCTAAAAAACATAATTTAGGTTATGCTAGGGTTGCTAGGGTGACGGCCAAAGCCACGATCGCATTCTTAACCATGGCCTTTCTAGCTTTTCACACATCTCAATCTTCTCTCGATGCAACTTCTATTGTTTATCTTTTGGCCACAAAATTTGAAGTGAAGCTCCTTAATTTAATGCTCTTGCTTAACAAATTGCTTCCATATCTCTTCTAACTCAAAAACTGCATACAATTACTCTCCAAATTCCTATAACAATTGATCAAACACTAAAAACAAAAGAGTATCATCTTATTAAACCAATTAATTAAATATACACATAAATCACTTGAAAATTTCCCTCAAAATAAATATAATCATCATGAAATTTAAGAGTTATCAGAGCTATAAATCCATCCTCCTTTTCCAATGTAGCAATTTTACTACGGCTTTTCCATACTTGAGTCATCTTTTAGAAGAAACTTATGTTCCTATCACCATTACCCAACCATTAGAACCTTGATTCCTATGTTATCAAAAAGTGATTAACTTTATCAATGTTTGCAGAAGATGAAATGGCACTCTTTTCTTGCTCTAGTAATAAGTGATTAACTGTTGTGGTGCCGTTGTCCCCTGTCTCTAGAAGGCAACAACGGCGGCCTGTTCTTTAGATGAACGGCGCTGTTGTCCTTCGAACAGGGTGCCGTTGTCTTGTCAGAACCCAACGGCTAGTTTCCCTTTTTGGGTCTAACCACTTTTGTCCTCATTCCTAACGTCTATAAACCACTTCTAAACGTTCCCAAGGCCTCCCAACACTATAAATACCTTCAGAAACAAATTGCAATCCTCTAGACACTACAAAAA
>JAOXYD010162765.1:0-10233 GCA_028565735.1 Pinacopodium congolense | reverse complement strand
ATAAACTCAAACCATTAGTGATTAATCATGTTTTGTTATCATTAAAACCAAGATTGGAACCTCCCTTGGTTCAACATTATTATTGACATGAAAGAATGCTTTATTGCCTTAAAAAAAATTGAAATGAATCTACATTACATATTTGGACAAGCAAGTTCCTTGGTTTCATAGTAACCTATAAAGGGATAAAAGTTAATCGATTAAGAATTGAGGCAGTGCTACCCATGGAAGCATATAAAAACTTAAAGGAAGTATAAGGGATTAAAAATAAGGTACTAAGCTTATCAAAATTCTTGTCAATATCTACGGATCGATACTTGAAACTTTTGGAAATACTCCTAAAGCATAAAAATTTTGACATAAAATTGCTAGTAGATCTTTGAAGAATTAAAAAGTTACTTCAAGAGGCCACCATTATTATTAACCTTAAATCTAAGAGAATCATTTTATCTTTACATAGTATTTTAAATGCAACCTTTAACTTTGTTCATAATAAGAAAAAGGGGAACATCCAATGGACAATTTATTATGAGAGCAAGACATTAAAAGGACTATAATTAAACTATTTAAGGCTAGAAAAAGTAGCATATGCATTACTCATCAGCTTAAGGAAATTAAGGCCATATTTTCAATTTCACACCATTAGTATACATAATCATTAAGATAAGTAAGCCAAACGTATTAGGAAGACTTGTGAAGTTGTTAACTTAGTTTTTAGCTTTTGACATCAGGTAAATTTCAAGAAGTTGCTTATAATTAAAAGTCATACTTTATTTCATACTTCAAATATGAACATCACTAAAAGGACATAAGGCATTTTATAAAAACCCTACACCTTCCAGTGAATATTTGATATGGAAAATGTATGTACATGGAGCAAAAAAAAGGGGGGGGGGTAGTGGTGCAATGTTAGAAAGGGTCAATAAGTAATTATATAATATGTAATGCAACATAAAATTAAAAAATCCAATAATGGGGTAGAATATGAAATGTTGTTATTTAGGATAAATTTGTATAATGAACTTCATAGTAGATTAAAACCATCAAGTCAAACTGAGAACTTATAGGAAACTAGCTCAATGGCACTTTTTAAAGAAGAGAAGTTGGTAAAGTTTAAGAAAAATTTCAAGATAATAAAATAAACTATACATGCAAGTAATAAGTTGATACCTAGGCAACAAAATTATAAGTTTAGTCACATATGAAAAATAGTTGCCAACAATAGTGTTATACCTCACGGTACCTTTTGTAAAGAGCAAAGAAAGCCAATGATAATATATGTTAACTAGGTAGCAGCAAAAGAAGAAGATGAAGTAGATCTAATATATCTAGAAGAAATTTTTGGGTCTAAAAGTTTCCCCTTTAATCCATAACTCCTAAAGCAAAACAATAGGTCTAAAGAACTCAAGGTCAAGAGAATTTCATTCAACTTCCTAGTTTATAAAAAGATCTACAAGTTAAAAAGCCTTAGATCTAGGAGAAGTCCCTTAATCATATTTTCTTATAAAGAAAAACTCTTAAGTTTAAAGACCCAAGGCCTAAAATAAGTCTCTTTAACTCCTTGTTATAATGGGAAACCCTTACGTATAATAGTCTTAAAGCTAGTAGAGCTTTTCATGATATTGAAAACCCATCATAAAGTAATAGTAAGTTCTAACATCCTAGGCATTCAATTAAATTCATCAAAATTTGACAAGGTAAGAGAGTTAGACTTTATAGGCCTATCAAGTTAACCAATATCTTTTTATTAGAAATTTGTTAAGGTAAGAGAGTTGACGATATAGATATACCAAGTTTACTTATATCATTCTATTATAAATTTGATAAGTTAAGGAAAATGAACTTCATAGGCTTATTATGTTCACCTATATAATTTTGAAATTTTATAAAACAATGGAACTAGATTATGTAGGTTTAACAGGTTGATAAAGTTGAATTAAATTGAGTTTTCATATGCATTTCAATGTGAATTCATCCCTATTTTGATGTTTAAATGTTTATTTTGTGTTCTTGTTAATATTACATGCAATTTTAATCATTGAACACAAATACAAGCTAAAAGGAAGAATTTTGGAAATAATTTCAAGCAAAAATGGAGCAAAGGCTCGGAATCTATACTACATACGGTAGGCTGGAGAGTAATATGGTGGGTTTAGCAACTTGTTGTATACCTTCGAAGTTTAGAAGCAATATAATGAGTAACCAAACCACTGTATACTCAACTAGACCACTGTATAGGTCGTGGACAGTGAAAAAAAGGGGCAAAGGTGACATTTCAGCTCCAAACGCTTCTTAAATCCTAGAGAGGCATATAAATAGAAGAAAGGAATAGAAATTTGGGAGCCTTCATTTTCCTAGCTCCTTTACCATTTTTTTAGGGTTTCATCTTATTTTCTTAGATTTTCTTCTCATTCTTTAGTATTTAAGTTAGATTTTGTCTTTATTTTTCTTTAATATTTTTATTTAAGTGTTTTAGGTGTTGTTTAACATTTAAATACTTTGTTCTTAATCTATTTTAATAGTTCAACTAAGAATGTTGTTGAATATTTAGTTTTAATAGTTTAATGGTTATTGCCTTATTTTCTAGCCTCGTGTTTGTTTATTTCTCCTTGATTCATGTGTTTCAACTCTGTTTATGCATTTTTAGTTTAAGGTTTTGAGTTATTTTAGTATGTTGGCTTCATTTTGTTGTAGGTTGGAAGATATTAAAGGGATAATGGATGAATAGTTATGAGAAATGTTGTAATTGGTATTGGGCATTGTGTTTTTTATTGAGATTGAATTGCAATTCTAGTTTAGTGCCATGAATTAGGGATTTATTCAAAGGATTGGTCATCTTAGGTTTAATTTCTAGTTCAATTGTTTAGATTAAGCTTTTAATCCGTAATTGTTATTAGCTAAATCCACAAGTAGTAATAGGTTAATTGGTTTTATAGGTAAACTTAAGTAATTAGCTTAGGATTCCAATTCTCTCAGCTTCACAATCCGATCCTGTGAGATTGTTGCTTAGTCTAGTCATTCCCTAATATGTTAATACTGCTTCACCCTAAATTTACATAGCTTATTCTAGGTTGTCACATAGTTAGAGATATTTTCAGAGTTAATTGGATTTATCTAAAATTAGAGGAATTTAAGATTCAAGAGCTTATTTAGATCCATATGCTAGCATCTTAATAAAAGAACATAATATATATTTTTAATGATTAATTATAAGTCCTGAATCCCGAATATATCTTATATTAAAATTTCCCTTATTGTTGTGTGCTTTTTCTAATTTGTGTTCTTATTCATTATTTTGTTTTCGTTTGTTACCTTTTCTATTTTTTTAAGTTTAAAAAATTGAAGGGCTTTTCTTTTCTTTTTCTTTTCTTTTAGTGCAACATTAAGAATAGCTAGAACTCCCCCTAAATCTCTGTGGGATTAACTTTAATTTATCCTATTACATAGTTAGTTAGTTCACTTAGGTATTTTATTATTTAGTGATCGACGACGAACCTACCACAAGTTCATTAGATTATCTTCCAAACTTTGTAAGGCAAGGGAGTTAAACTCTACAGGCCTTTTGAGTTCATTAATTTTTTAAAAATATGACAAGAAAAAGCTATTAGACTTTATAGGTTTTTTAAGGTTTTTTTAAATATTATCTTTCAATTTCATTAATAAGTAAGTAGGCCTAATCACATTGGCATATAGAAATTCAAATTTCATTAAATTGAAAACAAGGCTAGATGCAGTTAAACCATTCATACATTACATCCTCCTATATAAAAGGCAATAAAAAGAAAAAAAAAGGGATATAAGATTACCATAATTAAGTATGGGAGACTCCCTTCTACAAGACTCGTGATCTCAGCATCTCGATTATCATTACATAAATCATTAATCTCTTAGTATAAATTGGATTAGAATCAATGGAAACATCATCAATGTCAAAATATGTAAAAGATATATCTGGAAAATTTTTTGTGCAACCTTCATATAGCCTTTGAACTTTGCCATCATGAAACTAATGATATTATTATATTTCTAATTTGTAAAAGACTTTGATGTCCAATATCAACATACGATTTCAAACTTAAAGCCATTACTTTGGAATTCATGAATTTGTGGCTGCAGCTTAACCCTTTCTATTTTCAAGCTTGTAACCCCATCTCTCAACATTGCGTTCTTTTCTTTAGCTCATTAAGGAACTTGAACAATTATTCCTTAACAACTTTCTTAACCTTTTATAAGGCCTTGGAGTCATTATAGGCCTTTAACGAGGCACATTGAGGTTCTTCCTTATTTATGACAGACCATCCATTTCTTTATATGATCTTTTGTAGCCTTTAACTAATGAATTGACAGCTTGAAAGAAGAAAATACAATGTTATGTTTAAAAACAAATGATAAAAGCTTGATAAGCTAAGTGAACTTATGGTAAAAAGATAGTTCTGAGAGAGTATTTAGATGAATTAGACATAAATCATAGTGACCTCATTATTGCTGATCACCTAGTCTTCTTCTCCCTAGAGGATGAAGGCTAACAAGCCTTTCTCTTTTGCTATGTTGGTCTTCACAAATATCTCATTCATATTTATGGGTGCTATAAAATAAAAATGATGTTAATATGATCTTAGAAAATACAAGAAAAATAAAACTAATGAATGTAACCTATAAGGATGCTCTTCTTTACCAGACACTGTTGAATTGATTAGGTTGTAATCGCAAAGGAGAGTCTCTTTGTAAGGAAAATTATATGCTAGATTAACCAATTTTTGATATATGAAATTTAAAGTTACATTATCTATCTTAATGGAGAAACCTCGCTTTTATTCCCTTTTAAATAACCTTAAAAGATCACATATATGCTTTGTTGAATAAAAAAATTTCCTTTCATTTGTATAACTCTTTAGAGTTTATTAATAACCAATACCCACTCCTTACTTTCAAGCTATAACAACCACGTTAAATACAATCAGATCTGCATTCATATATACATTGGAAAATTGGAATACAATCACATCCTACATAATAAAAAAAATAATTTTCTTCAAAACTTTGAAAGACAAACATTTTAATCCATAACATGATTAAACTATAATGTAATAAAAATGAATCTAATTTTTACCTTTTTATGATACCCGATCCTTAATTTTTCTCAAACCTACAGGTATTGTGTTCACCATCTTAGCCACACATATGTCTTATCTTTAACAATATGCATATGTCAATTCTAAAGAGAACTCAACATTTGAGAGGAAGAAGATATGAAATTCTAGCTTCTCTATTTTCTTTTTCCTTTTTATAGAGAAAATTGAATTCTTCTTTTAAATATAAATATAAATCTCAATTTAATAATAATAATAATTTATTCTTTAATAATATTAAATATCATATATTTTATCTTTATGTTTCTCAAACTTTAAAAATAAATCCAACTTAATTATTTTTCTTTCGTTAGTTAATCTTTATGTACTATCCATTAAGTTCCTAATATATTGGTAATAATTGTAATTCATAATTCATAATTATAGTTAGATAAATTATAACTCCTTTTAATTTATATTTAATTCTCTAACTAAAAACTTTATAACCATATGTCAAGATTGACATTTAGTAACATATCATGACTACCAAAAAATTAGAAATGTCAAAATGGTTTCAAGTAACATTTATAGGCATAATTTTTTATATAATTTAATCTTTTCATCATATAATATTTTGACTAGAGTATTTATTTGGTGTCTACTCTACTTAAATCTAATCATATTAATTCTCTATTACTAGTAGTTAATTCTATTAATGACATTTGAAATTTATTTTCAAATTATCATTTAACCTCAACCAAGGATCACTTAAATTAGGCCTTATTTAGTTGGGTTTCTATTTTTGGTTTTCATTTCCTATTTTTCTAAATACAGAAACAAAAAAAAAAGGTACATAAACCAATAAAAACAACACACTAATACAGTACATAAACAAAAAAAGCACCGAAATCAAAAAAAATAATCAAAACCCAATACCAAAACACAAAACCATAAACAAAAACCATAACTAACAACCCAACTAAATATGCCCTTAATACTAATTGAGAATAATGGAACATTCTTATTAATTACTTTAATTTTATGAAGCCTATATTGATCACTAAATTATATTGTTATAGTTCATATTATATCCAATGACTGTGGCATAATTTATCCTTGACTATAATAGATTAGGAGCAGACAATCCCTATATACGATGATATCTTGGAAATCTCAAGTAGACGTATCAATTATACAGTCATTATAGAGAATGACTATGACTAAATTAGAAATAATACCTAATTGTAATATAAAACTTATGCCTTATGCATTCCCTAATATTCATACATAGCATAAATTAATGTAATTCACATTTAATGATCAATGCAACTAAAATTTTATTAAACATAAATTAGGATCAACCTAGTAACACTTTTTTTAAGGGGAAAGAGAAGCATATATCTTAACATTTAATCAATTAAATCAAAGACCGCCAAATAAGTAACCTATACCTTTAATAGTGTTTCAATAAAGCTTACTCATCAAAATCAATTCCGCAAATTTAAGAGGAAAATAAATAGTATGATAAGTCTTTTAACGCCTCAACAAATAAAAAATATATATTAGTGTAATAAAAACAAGTTTAAAGCATTTTAAAACTAGTTTGAACTTATAAACATGCAAGATGACAAAAACTAAAGTACTTAAATTCCAGTTTCAATAACAATGAGTTTCATCCACTAAAATGTGCAAATTCAACACAAAAAACCTAATGGAACCTTAATCTATTAATGGAAGTATATTAAAACAAAAAAAATCAGAATTTAAAGTTTGGAACAACAAGATAGAATCAAGAACAACATATAAGCTGTCAAATATGACCTATTTCACTTCTAGCTTAAACTATTAACCTTTCTTACATTTTAAACACAAACTATTATTACAAAAAAACCTATTATAAGTTAAAAAAACAAATTTACAACAAATTTGAGAAAATTTTAAGCACAAAAATCAGATTAAAAAAAAAGAAAAATGAGTATGAATGATGAAACATCAAATATAGCTAAATTTGATGTATATGGGTTTGAGAGCTTATAACTAACTAAATAAGGTCCTAAAAATGAAAATAAGTGATCAATGAAACTTTTGAGTGATAAAAAAAATAAAAAACAAAAACTTGAATCACTAGAAACGAATTTAACATAAAGCAATCAAAGAAGTTTGAATATGAGCAAAAAAGGTGATAGTTTGATGAAACTGACTTTATAAGCTCAAATTTTTGATAAAATTGCATAAAGATTGAAAAAAAGCTCTAGAACTCTATAAATTGGGAAGTGAATTGAGATGTTTACTATGAGAAATAGCCATTAGAGGGGTGAAAAACATTAAAAAATGAAAAGTTGCATTTTTTTTTTGGAAACTAGTCGTTATACCGTACATTGTGCATTGGTCAACCATTAGCTCAGTTGACCAATGTATCAGTTGACCAATGTATTACATTTTCTAGGATCTAAAAACCTGTTAAAAACATATCCAAACCAATTTGTTTGATTCCAATTTAATTCATACAAGTTTTAAATCATTCCTTATGTGAAATTGAATATCAAGACATATATTTTGAAATAAAAAACATAAAATCCCTTGATTTGTAAGCCAACTAATGTATTTTTTTTTTCAAAATTTGATTCTAAACTAGACTAAAACTAATGCAAAATATTTTAAACATGTTTCTTTTGCTTCAAGGCTAATACACACAAGTTATAAAACACATTTTTAACATGTTTCAACAGCCACTTTGATTCAAATATCATAAATACAATATTTGAATTATTAAATGAAGACTTTTTCAATTTTAAGTTACTATTTAATTGGTTTTCTAATTTAAAACTTTTATAAACCTTTCACAAACCAAAATTCAAACACCAATTTAGTTCAAACACGTTTAAAACCTATATCCAATGTAAGTATGATATGCAAATATGAGAGCCCTTTCAAGCATTGATAAAGATCAAGTTAAGAATACATACTAAGACATAAACCTAAACTTAAAAAACTTGGTTTGAACATCTTGATCTTCACTCTTGATCATCCATTCTTTGTCCTCTCCTTAATGCTTACTTCATCATCATTATTGATGGATGATCTTCTACTTTAAACTCTAAAACATATTATTGCATATTTTGTATCAACCCATGCTCTTCTCTTCCTTACTCTTTTATTTTAAAATATTAATTTACAAGTTGTTTACATTATTTATTTAATTTTTTAAATTGATAATAAATTATCAATAAGCTTTTTTATAATTTAGAGAACTTGGTGAATTAGGAATTAAGTTAGAAAATAGTTTAGCTTCTATATAATAATTTAGAAGAGTTTGTGAACTTATGTTTTATTAACTTAGCAGAATTATAAAAGAAGAACTTAATTTACCCTTCTAAATGTAATAGGGCAAACAACTTTGTTATCCTTTCATTTTGGAAATCTAGTAGAACCTTTGAAGTTAATACTCCTAAGTAATCTATCATGTAGTTTTTCTTTCCTTTCATATTTTTGACCCTTTATAATTATAAAAAGGGACAAAGATGCTTAGATGTTTATGCTAACTATAAAGATGGTGTTTCAGGATTATTGATGAATATGATCTTTTATGACTTAGTAGGTCTTTATATTGATATATTGGAAAATATTGCTATATTCTATATGGGTTTAGATAGGTATCAAGGCTTGTAGCATTTAAGGACATTATAGTGACCTTAAATCTTAGGCCAATCAAAGCTTTTAAATTTGAGGTGTGACATTTTAATGTGATAAAAACTTGTGATTTTTAAAGAAATTATGCAAAAAAAGGAAAATATAACTATAATAGATGAAAGAATGAAAATATTTTAAAAGAATCATTCACTGGATATATCAGCTCTTAAAAAAGGAAAACAAGTTGTGGAAGTAAAAAGTACTTACAAAGGTTAAGGAAAAAATATGACATGTCAAAATTTTATATAACGAGATAATATTATGATTAAAATATTATAAAATAGGAACTAATTTTTAATTTCAACCACCTTTCATTCCCTCTTTCCTTTTGTATCTCATTTAGTATAAAGTATTCAAAATAATCCTTACAAGTTTTGTTTATTATATGAAACTAAAAAGCGAAACCAAATGCCTTTTCTTAATGTCAAGCATTTGAGGTTACATGTAAGAAAGAGTTGGAAAGCAACACCAAGCTGAAATACACCTAGTGTCAAGTTGTAGGAGATCCTTTTTCAATTGATAAACTAACAGTTATCCCTCCCTTAAGTACAAAAGTATGAAATATAGTTTCTGCTCCTTTGGAAATGCTAAAGTAAGGAGCAACAAGATGGACTTATTATATGGTAAGTTTCTTTGTAGATAGAAAGCAAGCATTCTTAGTAATGAAAGATGGGTCATGTAACATTGGAAATAGTGGGATTTGGAAGAACTTGAATTAACATGTAAAAGATAATTAAAGTTGGCCGTTAACATGTCTATAAGAAACCATTATTCCCTTAAGAGTGGAAGCATAGATTGAAGTTAGAAGAAATGAAAACAAAACACACTCCAATTTGAATAAAAATGCATAATGTTCCTCTAAAGTATTCCTCTAACATTAGCGTTATGTACTTAGAAAACTACATAGAGAAACGATTTTCTATGGATGGGATAATGGCATTAATAAAAAGACTTGGCTTTACCAAAATTTATGTTAAAATAGTACTAAAATAGACACTATAGATGCCATACCCATTTTAAGACTAAATACTAAGGAAGACTTGGTGAAGGATTAACTAATGATTTCTTATTAATGGAAATCACTCATAGAACAAAAGGGAAAATAATAGAGGCAATAGGTAGGAAATTCAATAGAGAGACTACAATAAACTAATGGGATTGGACATAATGAAGGGGTGTGAAATCAATACCTTATATAAATTTAGTTATCATAATAAGGAAAAAGAATGAAGTTCTAGCTTGGTGACAAAGGAATCTAAAGAAGGTCTAATAAATGATTGGGAAAATTCTAACAAAAATAGAGACCATTAGGTATAGGAGAATGTTTTGTTAATCCAAAGGAGGTTTCAATCATATGTTTTGATGATAACAAAACATTTTTATTACTAATATGTTAGTGTTAGCCCTATGGCACCCAAGAGGGGGGTGAATTGGGTGTTTAAAAACTTTTGCGGAATTAAACTTCTTTAAACAC
>JAOXYD010162734.1:0-10234 GCA_028565735.1 Pinacopodium congolense | reverse complement strand
GTGCTTTACAAGAAGTGAAAAAGAAGTCACATGACTATTATATATGAATAGATAAGGATTTAACCAAGGAGATTAAGCCCCCTTGTTCTTCAATGAACAACACTCTGTCAGGGGGCTATTAATGGTCAGAACTAAGAGGATTTCTTCATTATTTTTCTCCAATCTTCATTACTAAGTTCCATCCTGCGAATTAAACATAATAAGACATCAATTTAATAATTAAGCGCTAAATTAAGGGTCATAATTCAATAAATTAACCATTAAAACTCTATCAATTTAACCTCTAACACTTATGTACTTCCTAATGTATCTATTTATGGAGAAATTTTGGTTAATTAGATGTTTTTGACCATTATGTAACATTAAAATTATCTATTTCGTTTTATCTATTGAACTAGCAATTGGAACCATCTGTCACACACATCGATCGATCAAACCACATGTATTAGTCAACCATTAATCTTTCAAACTATACATCCCCATCATTCAACCAATATCCTAAGATCATGCATACTGGTAAACCAACCAATCTCCATCGGTGGTTAATCAGCCTCTATATATATTGATTTTTCATACAATTTTCATATAAGAAAGAAAAAACATCCAAATCAACCCAAAACAAATGCTATCACTTTCTTTTCAGCCATTGACACATCCTAACACTTTTTTTAAATACCTTTTCATACAACCTTTAAAACATTCATCACATTCACATAACTTAACCTCTAGTTCACACAATTCTTAATACGTTCACACACATTGACTTAATCTAACCCTAAAACTCATCTTAACATTTTCAAACACTTCATTTCACACAAAATTTAACATACACACACATCATAATAAGTTTTCAAAACATTTTAGCGAATTTAGAGGATCTTTAAAAACCATTCACATATAATTCCTCTGGATTATGCATCCTATATGTAAAATCACTAAACATGGATGAAAGATGCATGATATGGGCCCATTAACATTAGGGAAAGATTAAGATGAAAATTATAATAAACATATAAACCAAAGCCTACCCACTTTTACTATCATAAAGATTGATCTTTCATCCATATATTTGATGTTCAAGTAAACACTACTTCTTCTCTAATACTTCTCTTTCCATTAACTTGATCTTCATCTATTATCCCTTTTGCTCTAATACTTCAACTTAGGCTCTAGATCATGTCTCTCAACACTTTTCAGTAAATCAAGCACACTGAAAACATTAGTTGTAATGTTTTCTCATCATCAAAATATAGGTAGAATCACCCTTTATTCAATAATATCCTCTTTTTTTATGTTAAAAAAACCATGTGATATTAGGAAGGCCTAACAACTAAAAACACATATAAGTCGAAATTCATTTACAAATCAAAAACTCATATGCTCCCCCTTATACTAATATCATATACTTTCTCCCACTTTTTAGAATCATAAAAAATTTCACATACTAAAAAACATATTATTCTAATACCAATCAACATTTTCTAATGTTGCTTATTAACTTTCATTACTTTTCTTCCCTTTTATATCACATCCTTAAATATCATAACTCAAATATTCAAAAAAAATTCATCAATGTTGTCAGTATTCTATACCAAATCATAAACATAAAATCCTAAAACATTAATATCATTAAAAAATCAAACTTTTCATCATATATTTAAAACTCATTTTAAAAACCACAAAGTCTAGAAAAATATCAAATTTGTCCTTATATCACTTAAATCTACTTAATACCACTTAAAAATTTTAAAAGCGATAATTCCTCTTTATATAATACCAAAAGCAATAAAATAGCCACATTTATGTTTGAATCTCTCATTAAAACATAAAATACATATATTTCTTTAAAAAAACTCCCCCTAAATTAATAATATTATAAACTCTCATTAAAACATAAGATACATAAATTTATTTAGCAAAAATCCCCCCTAAATTAATCGTATTCTAACACCAAGACATTTTCAACTTCAAAAACATCAAATTTTAGCAACTCCCCCTAAATTCATGAATTATCCTTAGTGGATCAAGGGAATGTAACAAGTGGTGAACCTAATCCAATTAAAGTCTAAAAGGAGGGTGCTAATGAAAAAATCAATCCTCATAAAGCTTCTTGTGCGGAAGAGGTTCCGGTGGCTAAAAACTCAAGTACATAAGAGTGCACTCCTAAATAATATAATATGGAGAAGGAAGCTTTTTTTTTAATTTCATAGGAGGCGATCAACTAGGAAAACTTAGGCAATTTACTCTTCTTCCTCCCATTAATTATGTCTATTATTTTCTAGAATATTAGAGGATTAATAGCCTCAATAAACAACAAGTTATAGCTGACTATTTAGGTGAAACCAAACCTTGGTTGGTTGATCTTTTGGAATCCAAGTTGAGAGCTAGCAGGTTCAAAACTCCTTGGTTTTTTTCATAAAAATGTTAGCATTTTAACTAATCATCAGCATCATTATAATGGAAGGATATTGGTAGCCTTTAACCCTAGTTTATGCACCTTAAAGGGTAGTAACATGAGTAATCAAATAATCCATTTAAGGCTAATTCTCAATTCAAGTGGACAGGAGGTTTTTTTTATCAATTATCTACGCCTCTTAACTTTACATTTCAGAGGAATTCTTTATGGGACCTATTGTAGACTATTTGTTCTGGTATAAGGGAGCCTTAGTTGATCATAGATGACTTCAATTGCACTCGTAAATTAGAAAAAATTGAGGTTAGACATAACAAACATGATCTTTGTCCTAACTTTAGGAATTATGTTTCTTGATTGGACTTAAATGACTTAAAATTTTAGGGTATATTCCTCACTTGGCCTAACAAGCAAAGTGGCTCACATTTACTCAGGAGGAAGCTTGATAGGGCACTGGTGAATGATAGGTGGATGGACCAATTTCAGCTCAGAAAAGCTATCTTTAATTAGCCTCATATTTTAAATCATAATCATATTGAATTTCATAACCTCTCGAATACTTCTCCAAGACATGCTCCTTTTAGGTTCTTTAATCATCTTACCAAATGGAATTATTGATTCATATATGAAGGAGAAAATTTAGGGATTTAAGTAATACAAATTGACCAAGAAACTTGATCAAGTCAAATCACAATTAAAGATGCTTACCAGGAGGCATCATTTTATGGATAGAAAAGTTGTTTAGTAGGCTAGAGAGGAGTTAAGCCTCTGCCAAACTATGCTTAATCTCAATCCTTTAAATATTGATCTGAAGTTAAAGTAGGCATAATTATTGAGCTCTTATACCACTCTTTTAGACTCCTATTTCTCTGTACTAAGGCAAAAAGTTAGAACCTTATGGTTAAATGAAGGGGATTACAATTAAGCAAATGTTTATAAGTCCATTATCCGAAGGAAAAATAAGAACAAGATTGTCCATCTTATTGACTTAAATGCTCAAGTTCTTATAGCTCAATATTATTTTTAAAAGGAGGCACATGAGCACTTTCAAAATATTCTTAGAAGGCCGCATATGAGGTATGATACTACAATAGCTTTAAGTTCTTTCATCTCTCCTAACCTGTCTGTTGCAAACCTGGCTACACTTAATAGGGAGGTAAGTTCTAAAAAGCTTAAGTAGGTTGTGAAACACCTGAACCCTAATAAATCCCTTGACCTTGATGAATTTAATGCCTTTGTATTTTAATCCTCTTGGAACATGCTAAGGGAGCAAACTATCAAAGTTGTCTACAAATTTTTTCATATAAGTAGATTGTTGAAAGAGATCAATAAGACCTTTATATGCCTTATTCCTAAGTGTCCTAGCCCTTCATAGCTCAAGTAATATAGGCCAATTTCATACTGTAACACCACTTATAAGAACATCTCCAAAATCCTTACCAATAGGCTAAAAGGTGTGCTAAAACAACTTATTAATCCATCACAAACAACTTTGATTCAAGGAAGAAATATAGGGGATGACATCCTTTTGGCTAAAAATCTATTTAAGGACTATGGAAGGAGGAGGACTGCTAACAATTATGCTCTTAAAATTTATTTTCATAAGGCATATGATATAGCATAGTGGTCGTTCATCTAAGAGATGCTGGTTGTTTTTTTAATTCCCATCAAGATTTAACAATTGGTTGATGTTATAACTACTTCTTATAGTATTGGTGAATGGAGAACCTTCCTTATGCTTCAAGGATAAAGGCGATTGAGATAAAGGGACCTTTTATCCCCTTCTTTGTTCACCTTATAATTAAGACATTGACCAATCTAATTCAATCTAAAATTGATCATGGGGACAGATTTAGTTTTCATCCCAAGTGCAAAAAAACTCACTTGTTCAACCTTAATTTTGTAGGTGATTTAATGCAATTTTTCAAAGCTATCTTAGGTTTGATAATCAATCTAGCCAAATGCCAACTCATTCTATCCAATATAACAGGTATGATCTTGGATGAGCTGAAACTTACAATAGGTTTTGCAAGTTGTTCTCTCTCTTTCAAGTATCTTAAGTTGCCAATTATTTCTTCCAAGTCTTTATATAGGGATTGTGAAATGATGTTGGAGAGAATTCAGATAAGAATTTTTAATTGGTGTAATAGGTATTTGTTCTTAGTTAGAAGAGTTCAACTAGTTATCTGTATAGTTTCTAACATGCATATATATTAGTCTTCCCATCTTGTTTTGGCTAAGCAAATTATTAAGGCCATTAATATGACCTTGAGGAACTATATTTGGAGTGAGGATGTGTCTAACCATGCCAGTAACAAGGTTAAATGGTCAAACGTTTGCCTACCAAAAGTGCTTAGAGGGTTAGGTATTCCATCCATTAGTCTTACCACCAAAGTGAGCTTGATTAAATGGCTTTAGAGATTGTATAGGGACAAGGAGTCCTTACGGGTGAAATGGATGCATGCATACTTTGTAAAGAATTTGAGTATATTGAATATCAATCTCTACAATCCCTATTCTTAGAGTACTAAACAAATGTTAAGGGTAAGGGACAAGGTGAGGGCTACTATAATACATAAGGTTAGCATTGGTGAGAACATTTCTTTTTTGTTTAACAATTGGACCAATTGAGATCCTCTAATCTTACATTGTAAGCTAAATACCTTTAAGAATAGCCAACCTTTAAGTTCTAAGGTCTACAAGATTATTCAGGGGGCTGATAGGTACTGAACTTGACAATGGTGAATGTGATGTAGCCTATGCTTCGTAGCTACCACCTAGATCCATCAAGGAAGGATATGGTGACTTGGAATCTGAATTCTTCTGGTTCATTTTATAGGAATTCTTATAAGGCCTTATTCAAATATGTAAGGGAGAAGGTAGGATCGTACAAACTAGTTTGGTGTAGATTTAGAATACCTAACAAGCCTACATACTTTGATTGGCCATAAGACAAAGGTTGATGCTATTTAGTAGATACAAATGGATTATTAACTTAGATCCTTCATGTAGACTTTGTAATTATCCCTTAGAGACTTTTGATCATCTATTCTTTCGATGCTCTTCAACTATGGCAAGTGATTTGAATAGATTTGGCCTCCATTGCTTGATTGATTCTAGGATGGAAATTGTATCTTAAACTAGCTCCATTTGGACAATGTCTAAGCATGACTATCTAGCTTTCAAGGTGTATTTTAGCTTGGCTATTTATTTTATTTGGTATGAAAGGAATTCAAGACTTCATGGTAAAGGGTCTAGGCAAGTTAGGAACTTTATCTTTGACACATGTAATTAGATTAGAGAATGGTTAAGTATAGAAAGAAATTCCTTAGATTATTCACACATGTATCATTTTTTAAGCTTTGGCCTTTATTAATTTAATTCTTTTATATTTCAAAAAAATAATTAACACACATATCAAGGAGTAAGAAACATAAAGGGGAACATAAGCACTAATTACAAATCAAAGCTATAAACATCATTCATTATATAACTCTCCCTTTTATAAAAAAATTTAGTATCATATATTACTCTCCTCTTTTTGAAAAGCAACGTAATGCATGATAGGATCTATCAAAAAGATTAAAATTCAAAATTTAATCAAAATTATCATAACCCTTTATCATAAACATCTCAACAAATAACTCTTAAGTAATTCAAAAGTCAATTTCAATTTCAAAAATTAAAGACTTAATTTTATACCTTATAAAACAATTTATGAGCTCACATGTTATTAAGCTTAACAAAATCATCAAAATTATTTCTTAATTTAATTATTTTGTAGATTCTTCCTTTTATAGATTAAAACAATAAAAAATCATTAAATTTCCCTAAAAATCAATTTCTGACACATTTTCTCTCTATGTAAGAAAAATGTGCAAACTTATATGAATCATCCAAAATTTTTAATGATATGTGCATATCTATAAACATCAAACATAAATCATTTAAATTTAGATGTCATCTTACAAGATACCATCATAACTTAAGGAATTTAATAATGAGAAGTCATTACTATAAATTGCATCAAAAAGATAATTAAGGATACAAACGATATCAGACATTCAAATACATTATCAAACTTCTCAACCGGTTTCCTAAAGGCAAAAGATAAACCCACTAAAAATCATCAAAATTCAATATTCATCAAGATTATCAAACCACTCCCTTAATTTAACAATTTTGTAACTTTTTTCATGAAGTCATCAACATCCAAGGTCCCCCTTCATAAAATCAATCATTTTCCCTCTTTTTTGTAAATGTAGATTTAAAAACAATAAAAAAGTCATGATCCTGAAGGAGATATAAATATCATAAATTTAAATCAAGTTTTAACACATAAAGTCAAAATTCATCAACATCCAGTTCCATGATACTTCCACATACTTTCCTTTACAAGGCATTAAAAAACTCCCTATAAATAGTACATGATTTTCTAATTTCCTCATAATCATGTAAGATTAATGTTTATAACATTATTCTCAATTCAAATTAGAGTCTATCATTCATGACTTATGGACATTTAAATCAAGCACCACTCAATATGATCATTTAAAGTATCATCTACTTTCATTTCATATACTAAGAACATCTAACAATAACCACTTATCTCCCTGATAGGGGTCAAATTGATATGATTTTCATGGTTAATTTGTTGAATTATAACCCCTAATTCAGTGTTTAATTATTTAATTGATGTCTTATATTATTTGATTTTGCATAATGGAGCTTAATGATGAAAATTGGATCAAAAACATCAAGAACACCTCTTGTTTCTGTTTATTAATGGCACCATGAGAGGGTGCCATTGTCTGATGATCAAGGGGCCGTTGTAGTGTCCAGGTTTTGAGCTATAACGGCACCATGAGAGGATGTCGTTGCAAGGTGCCGTTGTACTCCATGTCAATAATTTCAACTCCAAATCTTGAGAATTTCAAACCTGGCGTGATCCTTATTAATTCCCTTGTCTTCTGGCATGTGAGGGGGCTTTCTAGAGTCTGCATACATCTAAGAACAACACATCACACGGAGACAATCCAAAGAATTCAGATCAAACTAGTGAGAGAAGCTCTAACTTCTCTCTTCTTTTTCCTCTTTGATAGCCTAAGCTTCAAACACTTAGATTTCGAGTTTTTTATTGTATTTTGGAGTTATGTTTGTTGGAGATTGCAGCTAAGACCTATATCTGAGTTCCTAAATCATCTTAGAGGGTTTTCTAACTCAAATTGTTCATTATATTCTCCTTTTTTTCGGATTAAATCAAAATATAAGTTCTTATGTGTATATCCTTGCATATGCTTTGATTTTATTACTAGATCTTGTGGATTCAGAGCTGTGGTGATGTCCAGAACAAGTTAAGGAGTTCAAGACTTGTCCAAAAGGATTCTAAATATGTTTTGTAACTTCTAAATTATTTATTTCAGCTCATATTTGTAGATCTATTCATAGTATGTGGTTTAAGATGCATATCATGTATGTTTTTATTCAAATGTGTGGCTAATCGATTCTGTTGCTATGGATTGATGTTTTGATATTTTAGAAGAGTTTATATGCATGTTTATATGTCTGTATTTTGTTTATTGAAGATCTAAAAGTACCAATTTTAAATTGGCCACTTAAGATTAGGATTTAAGATAGTTTAAGCATGAGAAATCATCTTAAATTGTTTGAAAACTCAATAAGCAACATAAATTAATCCTTGCATGAACAAACTTGGATTTTTTATGAAAGTTGGAGTTCTGGACTTAATTTTTCAGAACTTACCTTCTTGTAATTTATTCCCATTTACTTTATTTTAAAGCATAACCAAACTTTAAACAAGATTAAATGGAGAATAAGCGAAGTCTTAACCATAGCTTTGTTTTGATTTCGTGAAGGACTTTAATCAGATATTAAACTTGTTTTTAAACGCGAATAAATCATCAATTATCTAATCCATAATGCATTTACACATTTGTTAATTTTAAGAATTTTTCAGAACCAATCAAAAATCGTTTTTAAAGTGTTTAAGCTAACATAACCAATTTTAAGCCTTTTTTCAATTTTTAATCAATTTATCTAAAATTTACCTAAATAATTGTAATCCAATCAACTTGTAATTAAGTAACTAACTACCAATGGGATCGACACTCAGAGTTAGAAATAATACTCCTCTTTATTAATTTTGCAATAGGTGCACTTACCTTAAAAGTCTGTTAGTTTGAAAATCACCCGTCATTTTTATGTCACCAAACCAACGCAACAAATTTTGAGCGCCGTTGCTGGGGAAAATTGATGTCAATTACTTTAGGACTTGTAAAAATTTGTTTTATAATTTTTCTGAATTTTTATGTAATTATTTTCTTATTATTTTGCTTTGTGTGCCTATTGGCTTTTTCCTTAGGCCCCGTTTGGTTCAGCTTCGATTTTTGGATTTGGTTTTCGAATTTTTTAAACACAAAAATCAATAAAGAATATCACAGAAATCGAAAAAAAAAACACTATAATACAACACAGAAATCAAGACAGACAACACAAAAATCTATAAAAATACAAAAAACCCAATACAAAATTACAACATCCACAACCAAAAACCACAACAAAAAACTCAATCAAACGGCCCCTTAGTTTATTTGCTTTATTTGTTTATTTTCCTTTATTTAGTCTTTATTTTGAACGTGTATGGATACTCGGGGAAACAATCCTGAGCCAGTAGACTTTAATCCAGATCTTTAATGCACATTAAGGAGGAGGAAGAAAGAAACTCGTGCGACGTGATCTGATCCATTAGACATAGGAGCATCGAGTCATACTGAACTTGAACTTGATCCTGTCAAAATGAATCTCGAAGAACATGTAGTTATAGGACCTCAATTAGAAAATAGAGAACCAACCATGATGGACTTAGCTTTAGGAAACTATGGTAGGCTAGTGGCTAGCATTGTGTGGCCTAGAGGCAATGCCAACAACTTTGAAATCCCACATAGCATAATTTCAATGATTAGGTCATCATAATTTAGAGGTTTGGCCTTAGAAGATCCTAATGAACACTTGCAAAATTTCCTTGATATTTGTAATCTTTTCAAGAGCAATGGAGTCTCTGATGATGCAATTAGGCTTAGACCTGGTTCCATTATTACATGGGATGAACTAATGAAGTTGTTCCTAGCTAAATTCTTTGCACTCGCTAAGATAGCCAAGTTGAAAATTGAAATTAGTTCATTCATGCAATACGAGAATGAGAGTCTATACGAGGCATGGGAACAATTTAGAGAGATGTTTTTAAAGTGTCCAAGTCATGGATTCAATACGTGACAGCAAGTGGACATCTTTTAGACAAGATTGACTCCTTCAACTCGTAGCACCATTGATGCTGCAGTTGTAGATAATTTAATGCGAAAGACTACGACCGATGCATACAATTTGATTGAGATATGGTGACAAATAACTTTCAGTACAATTCCAAACACCATATAAGAAAACCACATGGTGTTCATGCAATCAAAGATGCAGTAGCTCTTACAGCTTAATTGAAAGTACTGAACAAGAAGTTAGATAATTTGATGACTGGTGTTGCTAGTAGTTCTCATAGGAATGAATGTGAAATTTGTGGTAGTACCTCTCATTCATCATTGGAGTATCAAGAAGGAAGTCCTTTTGCTCGAGAAGCCGAATAAGCTCAATTTGTTAGTAACTTTAATAAGCAAAGAGGAAACCCTTAATCAAACACTTATAATCCTAGTTAGAGGAACCATCCTAATTTTTTATGGAGTAACACTCAGAACTACTTGCAACCACCTCAACAACCTCAACCCAATCCTCAAAGACCACCTCCACCTGGCT
>JAOXYD010162723.1:0-10234 GCA_028565735.1 Pinacopodium congolense | reverse complement strand
CATAACCCATCTTTACAAAAAAAAAGCCATAACTCAATCACTCAACATAATCATGTTTCAAGTTTGAAAACTAAAAATAGGAAAACCACTGGACATCCAAATCTATAACCCATTAAATATCACCAAACATTATCATGTTTGTAGTTTGAAAAAAAAAAACACGTAAACAACCGTAGAACATATCAATGCTGCACCATCGTTCTTCTTAGACTTTTTTTTCTTTTTCTTTTTACCGTCAATGGTCTGTAAACCATTAACTATGAATTCCAAATCATAACCCATTAAAATATCATTGAATTCAACCGAAATTCCGAATACAACGTAGATACTTATTTGACAAAAAAATACAGTATCATATAAACAGAAATATTGGATATCCATGTGCATGATAATGATATTCATGAAATTATCATAACTTATCTAAAATAACGATTAAAAGATAATATCATGCATATTCTACCCAATGCACTAATACCAATGTTAGAGCAAATCTAGACAAGATATAATCACTTAGATTACAAATAAGATCTTTAATATGCATAAAATAAACAAAAATCACGTACTTGGACTGAAATAAAATTCCACAAGTTAAAGAATGTGTAAATCTTTTCTACAGAGAATTTGTGTTTTGTTGAATTAATGGATAAGACACATCTCATCTTTTTGGAATTTAAATACTCAAAAAAGAATAACTACCCTTAGTAGTTATTTAAATGACCATAAAATTCCTTATGGGTGTATATGTCATTCATCATGCTTGAGCAAAAGATTGATAACAGTAATGTTTACTCCTAGTGTAAAAGTTGGCAGCTCGCTTGCTAGGTTATATGTATGTGGGAATAGTCTCCAGGTAATTCGAAGGGCCTAGCACTTTTATTAGAGTTGTCAAATACTTTGAACCAGTCATGAATAAATGATTGTCTGGACCAACACTCAAAACACTTTTCTGCAAAGGTGGAAAAGTATGAAATATTATTATTAAAGTAATAAGAAAGTCAAATAAAGAATCACTATGCCCCTATATCCACTCTAGCTACTTTCACAATTTCTTTATATTTTTTGAAGTTATTTTTTATCAATTTTACTCATTTAAAATAATCTTTTTTATTTTAAATTACTAGAAATATCAGACACACTAACGAGACCTTAATGGGTTACAGGGAACCTAAAATGGATTTAGGAAACTATCAAATCCCTAATCTGGTTTGAGAACTAAAGATACGTAAGGATTATTGTAGTTAAGATTCTATGTATGCTGGTGAAGATACAAGCCCTTCCCTCGGGCATCAACTATTAAGGCTTGCCTGTTATGAATCTTTAACTAACTGACATTTTCCCATATAACTAAAAGCTCAAACAGGATCATTAGTCCGATACTTTTTAATGCACAGAATCCTCAAGAAGAGCCAAGTGTAGAGTATACTCGTACCTCTATGTAGCAGAAGTAAACTTATTGAAGATTCAAGCTTTCAAGAGAGAAAGAGAAGTTTTAGAAATAAGTCATGAAGAAAACACACAAGTTTTCATTTCTTTTCAGCCTCAACTTCAGCTTTTTTTTGCTTTTTTTACAGTGAAAGAGAGCCTTTCCTTTTATAGGAAAAGGAACACATAAAAAGATAAAGACTTTATAGATAATATCAATGTCACAACACTACATCCTAAAGAGAAGAACAATGTCTTATCAATACTATTGAAAGAGATAAGATCAAAGTCTTATCATCATAACCTAAAGAGATAAGAAAAATATCTTATTATACAAGGATCCATAAAATCATAAAGACAAACAACATTTATTACATGGTCCCACAAAGAAATCTAATGATTCCATTATTTTTTAATAGGCTCCTACCACGACTACATATTGGATGGAGATGCACTGGAACTAGAACTATCACTGTAATTGTCTTTTCACCTCCTCTTGTTGGGGTTTGCTTCATCAGCTTTCAGTTTTTTCAGTAAATCTTTAAATGCTGACTCGTCAATAACAGGAGGGTCATTATCTAGGTCTTGGCATCTTAGAAGATAGATACTGTGGATTGGGATGGACCGATTGTATCCGAGCCTAAGTAGAGGTCCATCATAGTACTGTTTGAAACTTCTATTAGGTAATGCTGCAAATCAACAGATGTAGAGGGCCTTGGAATGGGCCCAAGTCTTGGACTGTTGAATCCAAAAGCAGCAACATCTTCTTTAGAGTATGGAATTTCAAATTCTGGCATTTGAGGCTCATTAGGAACAAACTCTCTTAGGTAAAGTCCAATAGATATTGTGATTGCTGGCGGTGCATACCTTGGGATATGGTTTAAGTCATCCAAAAAATCTCTAAGGCCTTTGAGAGCACACTCCTTATATCACAGCCATTGGAGTGAAGTATACCAGAAGTAGACTTGGTTGTCTGTGTAAATGGATCCATCATGCACCTTGCTATAAGGTTGATAAAAGACGAAGAAGCACTGGGTATTTTGCTCCTTCATTGAAGTCTCCCATAATTGAAGATGTTCAATCACTTGAGAGAGTTAGGATTTCCATTGCATCAGTGGTTAGTACCACTATAGGAAGGCCAATAGGAGGGAGTTTTCATTTTCTCTTTTGCATAAATGCTGATAGATCCGAAAAGGATGGATAGAAATGACACAGGCATACAAAGCTGAGAGTGCTCAGAGATACCACATGGTATGTTCTGTTATAGGGTCATTGAAGAAGAACACAGTATGATATGGCGTTTATAAGTTAAAAATAGATGTAGTGCAGTGCGTGTCAAGCTGCTAAAGGAAAAGGTCTAGGTAATAGAAAAGACTTACTCGTGCAAGACGAGTAATTTCACCAATGGTAGTAGGACTTCAACCAATGGGAAGGACGTATTTTTTTTCACTTTAGTGGTGCTTGATTAGCTGGCCATGGAGAGGATGAGAGGAAGAGATCTTGAAGGAGTAATAAGACGAATAGTCTTTAAAGGACGAGAGATGAAGTCTGCTAAGATATTCTGGTGTCCTTTGATGTGTTTAACTTAAAATTTATAGTAGGAGAACCAGTCCTTTCACTTGAGCAATTGGTTATCTGGCATAATCTTTTTACCGTGATTTAAGATTTTAGGAAAAGATATAATGTCCATTTCTACTGTAAAGAGATAAAGGCTAAGGTGAAAATTAAACCTTTTTATACCTCTTTTGACTGCCATAATCTCTTTGTAGATTGTATGGTAGTGTTTTTTTTAATCTTTGAACTGTCCATTAGCATGCCAACAGTAGAAATGTTTTTTATCTATCTCCTCTATAAGCACGGCTTACCAAAAATCTTAACTTGCATTAGTTTGAAGGATGTTTTTACCTTTATTAAGAATCTTCAGTAGAAATGGATGCTGAGTAATCTTCTTTAGTTGTTGGACTACCTTTGTTTGGTTAGGGGCCCGAGATGGTGGATTCTTCTTAAGCAACTTGGACAGTTGGCTGGTATGACCAGACATATAAGAGATGAAAATTCTTATGTAATTCATAATCCCTAGAAATTATTGAATTTTCTTAATAATAAGATTCGTGTCAAGGAAGTTTAATAATTCACTAGCTATGTATGGGCCGGACTGATAGAATCCATCCTGAAACCTTATACCCAGAAATTCTATCTGGGTTAATTTAATTTGACTTTTATGAGTCGAAAGCATGATCTCGTACTTGTCAATAAAATCTAAAAATTGTTGTAACAGGGTTCGATGTTCTTTCTGAGTTTGAGAGTACAACATGATATCGTTAATGTAGATCAAGACACTTTGTAAGATGGGCTCGTAAATCTTATTCATGACCTTTTAAAATAGTGATAGTGCAACCTTTAACCTAAATGATATGACTGTCCATTGATACTGGGCATTAAGAATGTAGAATACCATCTTAGGCCTATCTATTGGGTCTACTCCCAATTGCCAGAATCCAGCTTTCAAATCAAATTTGAAAAATATTTTGGCTTCCTTGAGAAATAGCACTTACGTGTTGATCTTAGGTAGAGGAAGCTTATCATCTTGTAAGAACGTACTTAGAGGTTTATAATCAATTACTAACCTCTTCTTTCCTCTCTTTTGTTCTGCCCATTTGTTTACATAGAAAATTTGGCATGCCCAACCTGACTTCGACCAGTCCTTACTTTAAAAGAATAACACATTCTTCTTGTGCTATCTTTAAATCTTCTGGATTCATTCCCAGATGAGTTGCCTTGGTATGATTAATGTCATCATTCTTCTTGAAAGGAAATTGGACTTAGAAGTCTAAATTCTTCCATAAAGGAGGAGGATGGTTGAACTAGTCGTGACTCTTTGGATAACAGTGTAAAATTTGTTCTCTGATATCTTTATATCTAGAGGGAACATCTTGTAATTCAAATATGTTACACTCTTTTGTATAAAGACAAAAATCCTGCTTGTAATGAATACCTTGGGGTAGGATTTGTAACTTCTCATATTGACAACAAACATCCATTCCAATAAGGATGTCAAGACCAAGAAGGTTGATGCCTAGAACTTTTGTCTAAATAATGTAATTTGGAAAGAACTTGATCCCAATCATTCGTTTTATAATGAGATCAATTTAAAATGATTTGCCGTCAGCTACAGTGAAGTATTCGTCATAAGGTTGCCATTCTTCTGTAGGAAGGATATGTGACTTTATGACACTCCTACAAGATCTTGTATTGATATAACCAATTATTAAAATTGATTTATGGTACTTTTCAAGGAGTATCTGAAGTTTGATGTACGGTCGCATTACAACTGGCTTCCTTGGTTCGATCTTTAGATAAGACTGTTTCACCATGTAGAGAGGCTCCTCATCTTCATCATCAAGAGAAGAGACTTTATTATCAGAGGGATCATATGCAAGTAATGCAAATAGCATTTCCTCGTCTTCACTGAACTGTTCTTCAAAGAGGGACTCAATATCTTCATCATCCTTTATAGGCATCATTGTTTCAATAGATTGCAAGACCTTCATATCTTTCTTAGTTCGTTTAGGGAATCTTCTTGCATAATGACCTAGTTTCCCACATAGATAACACTTATATGATTTTCTTGTCCTTGGAGCTCATCGTTTAAAGAATCTTATCTTCCTTTTCTTTCTTCTGTAGGGACTTTCAAATGAATGCTTCTTGAAGTGACCTTTTTTCTTTGTACGCTAGCGACACTTTTCGATATCTTTATACTTGCTCTTTAGATAAGGCTTCTTGCAAGCTTGTTTGAGCTGAGATCCTCCTTTTATCATAACCTTGAAAAACTTCTATTGTTTGTACAATTTGTGTAGTGTGACCAAGGCTAATTGATAGATTTCTCCGAGAGAGATTTATGATATATCTATGTGGAAAGCACTGATAGTGTGTTGTAATTATGGCTGTAATTCATCAGGTAGTGAGGAAATGAATGTATACTTGAGATTTACGTCATTAAAGCCGTTGACCATATTATATCTTTCAGACATCATTTGAAAATGCTTATGCAAATCTTTTCAATTTATGGAGCAACATTTCATTTCAAAGTATTCATGTTTGTTTTGTCGGTCGATTAATTGGAAATCTCTGATGAATTATTTGTTAATTGTTCCTAAAAAGTAACCACTTGAACATCTTATAGACACCTATATTCACCTAAGCTTTGGAACCATTCTCTCAAGTTTCCAGTCATTCATGAGACAAATTTTGTTAAGATTTCTCTTAGAGAAACATTTGATCTTGTCATTTGAAGGTCGATCTAGGCATTGAATTCATGTAATCAATCTCACCATGTTGTAGGTGGAATATCATCAAAAGTAAACCATGATCCTATATAAGGACGACTAGTAGGAATTGCTTGTGGCCTCTCTGGTTCAGTTATGGATTTAGCATCTTTAACTTTTAGTTCGATATCTGTGTCTTGTGGTACAACTATCATCAACTGGGAGATCTTAGTGAGATCTACAAATTGTTCAGAGCTTTCAGAGTTTTATATGAAAGAATCAAAGTCATGGCTTTCAAAGATCTCAAACTCTTGACTATCAGGGTTATTTTTGATGGGTTGAAGAGTTATGATGAACTTATGGATTGCCATAGGTCACTTTAATTTTTTTTTCATATTGATTTCTTCCTTTTCTATATCGTGGGAAGGTTTAGCCTTTGGGGGAGATGTTAGTAGTATTCTAATCTGTATAGGCATTTGAGTAACACTGGCATATAAGGTTGAAGGAATATCGTATGAAGGTGAAGGAACATCCTTTGGCTTTTGAGTTTGTTTAGAGGATTTTGTGGATGTTGGAGGAGCAACCTTTCTGAATAAACAGTACGACATTTTGAAGACTTTTCAGTAGTTAGTAGCTGCAGGATATATTGGAGTATTGTAAATTAGTTGTATAGTTAGGAATGTAGAAAGGTAAGGCTCATATATAGCTTTGGAATGCTCTTTAGTAATGTTTGATTCGATTCTCTTGAGTTCTTCTTTGATCTTTTATAATTCTCTTTCCTTTTTTGAAAAATTAGGCCCATAATATTGTTGGTCAATATACCTTCTTAGATCATAATTAAGTTAAACAGCTTGCTTGAGTAACCTTTAATGTAGCTTTTATACTTGCTAAGATATAACATCAACTCTAGAATTTAAGTCTTGTGTCTGTCGAGATAAACCATCAAGTTTTGAATCAATCATTCAAAGAATATGGTTTTGGGAAACCGTATTTTCAGTTTGTTAGTTTAGCACTTCTTCTGCCTAGAAGAGGAACATGATGTTTGTGAGGAGTGACACTTGTTAATCTAGAATAAGGTCAAGCGGAGACACCATTTGTCTTGTTTATTTAAGCTTCTAATGTTGAAAAATCTTCTTCGTATAATCTCATAATCATACAAGGTGCTGGTACTGAGACATTCTCAAGAATCTTAGAGATCATTAGTCCAGAACATTTTGGTTGGATCTAGTGTTCCTTTCCCACTTTTAATATTATAAATAGATCCTTTAACCTGGGCTGAGGATCCTTAAGACCAATCCAAGGTCTTGAATCGGGATTATTATCATCTAGTTTGGACCAGATCTTCTTCTGAAATTAGCACCTTTTCTTCTTAGACTTCTTTTTAGGAATATAATCGTCATCGTCATCTTCACTATCAGAATATCCATTCATCCAACAATCGCAATCTGATTCACACATAGAAGGATCTACACCTCATATGAAATGTCCATTGATATGATTGACATACATCTCATGTCCAATAGGAAAGACATAATAGATTAGCGATCCATCGATACTTTCTCGATGAGAGAAAGTTGGACCAATCATCAAAAGATACCCAAAAAATTTAGGTGGATCTGGTTTCTCTTCTCCTGATCTATTGAAGATAGACTTAATAGTACAAATTTTCAATCACTGTATGATTAGAGGAGTGGTAGTATGAATTGAGCGATGGTGAGGAGTATGGAATTCCTTTTCATAGTATCCATTCTACTGGCAGTAGCTCAGCTAGTTGTCTAGGTGGCAACTGTCTTGGGATTTAAATGATGGTGGTTTCATCTTGAGATCTGTCTGCTACCATATACTAGGCATCTCAAGTGAAGTTAGGAAAGTTCAGTTCTAGAGCATGATTTTGTACTCTATAGATGATTTAATGGTGTAACATAGCCATGATAGTAGTAAGATCTTATTCAACTCTAACGATCTAGATCTGGACTTTTAATCTGGTAGGCAAAGTCGGATCTTCGTGTTTAATGTTGAAATCTTGAGCGATAGTCATTATGACACTTCCATTGTTGAGAGTGGTCAAAAGAGTATCAATAAGAGCATGTTTGTAGTGTGTATACACCATGTCTAGTAAGGATATCCGAACTGTAGGTAGAATACCTTTTCTTCCATATAAGATCAAAACCATACAAATGTCACCAATATAGAAATGTGTATAATCCTGTTCTCGCCATAAAGTAATCAGTTCAGAAGGAAATTTCAGTGTGACATACTTCTCTACATAAGTGGATTTTAAACACATTGATCCAATCTGGAACCTCGGATCAATTCTGAGAAGAGATTTTGGAGCGAATACTCCTTGTGATAAATTTATTGCAGTGGTATATACTATAAGGGCTTAATAACGAAAGCTGAGTATCACCGATTTTTGTATCATTGGGTAGATGGGTGATTTCTATGAGGCTTTCTATTTTATGAGAGATGGTGTGGTTAACATTTTTAAGAAGTGGACCTAATGAAAGGGCTGAAGAGAAATGTAAAGGCTTTACTGATGAGGTTAAAGCTTCACTCATGATAACTGAGGTTCTCTTTGTTTTGTTTTTTATTTTTATTTTTTTGCTGACTAAACCTTTAAATTAGTAACAAAAGATTCAAATCTCTAATCTAACTACTTAATTTTAATCTGGGACTTTTTAGCTGAGATTTGTCACGGTGTGACAGTTCGAGACATCAAAGAATGAGGTTTGATGGAAAACCCCAGAATTCTCTAGAAGACTCTTCACACATTTATAGTTAGGTAGAAGACTCTAGATCCACCATTAGTGCCTTGATTGATGGGTGGTAGGTGTGAGTAAGTGATAGAATATTATAGAGATTCATTATAACCGTTAGATCAAATAAATCCTAACTATCCATTGAGAAGGTGGAAGATTATAAATAGGTCAAGAGTCCTCATTTATAACATATCTCATATCCTCTCAAGTGAAAAGATCCCCTTAAGTGTATAGCTCTCTTTAAGTAATAAAAAGAATTATTTAAGTTCTTTAAATATTTATGTTCTTCTTGCCATCTTTCTCATTTCATATGGTTTTTGCCAAGAGTTTAATCAAAGTACTCTTAAGAAGTACTTGTGAGATGCTGAACTAGCATTCAAGCCGTGATAGACATTCCCAAATCGAGGAGTTTACTAGTGTCACAAGAATCATTGGTAGGAAAAGTCCAAGCCCGTAATAGTTGGTATTAGAGCCCAGCATTGGTGAGGAAGTTGAAATACCAACCGAGTTGGTATTAGAGCCAAACGGTTTTAAATAAGTAATTTATTCACTCAAACTCTATTTATTGTTTGCTTGAAAGATAGCCGATAGTATAGAAAGTGAGACTACCCATGTTAAGGGAACTTTCAAGCAGTCCAACCATGGAAGATCAAGGTCAAGAGAAGTCTTACCTACATTAATGAAAGGCTAGCAAGAGTAGAGCTTGTTGTAACGGAGGGGCAAGAGAAGTTCGAGGAGTATGAACATTGCATGTAGAGCTCGAGAATAAACGTGAGGAAGTTCGTGGAAAGATGACAAGGCATCTTAAATGAAGCTTTCTTCAAATATCTTGGCCAAATGGAGACCTTGAGGGGAGTCTTCCAATATGAGATTACTGTCATGAAAGAAGAGCTTGAGAAGGTTTCCAATGAGTTGAAGGAGACTAAGGATGAACTCGTGATATGCAAGAAGATAATCGCTCAAGATGAAAGCATTACCGCCCCAATGGTAGTCACCAATCATTCGAGGTTGGATGTTCCAAAGCCTAAGATGTTCAGAGGGTCGACGAATGTGAAGGAGGTAGACAATTTCTTGTGGAGCTTGGAGCGGTATTTCAAGGCTATTGGTGTTGTAGAGGACACCAAGAAGATTGATCATGCCACACTCTTCCTTGATGACACCGCAATGATATGGTGGAAGAGAAGATATAGAGATATCAAGAGAGGGACATGCACCATCGAGACATTGGTTGAGTTCAAGAGAGAACTCAAGAGACAGTTCTATCTTGAGAATGCTGAAGAGGAGGCGAGAGCCAAGTTAAGGCACCTCCACCAAGGTGAAAAGCATAAGAGTCTACGTGAAGTAGTTCTCCGAAGTGCTCTTGGATATCCCGGACTACCCCAATAAGGAGGCACTCTTTGCATTCAAGGATGGTCTCTAAAATTGGGTGAAGATAGAAATACATTGCTATAGAGTGTAAGACTGGTAACTACTGTCGCCTGCAACCAAATTAATACCAACTTTAGAAATAAAATATGTAGTTAGCGATAAGTTGAGATCGTTCCCACGAGGAATCTGATGGTAAATTGTTTCACGAGTCGAAAGATAAAATAAATTGCAAAGACGAAAAAGCGGGGAGTTTTGATTAACGTGAATTAAAGAAATATATTAGCGAATTGAAATTTAATGCAATTAATCAAATATGAAAATATAATAAAAGAGCCTTGGTTTTGGGTCACCTATGTTATCGAACTAGCATGGATCATCGAACAATAAAATTACAATCATTAACAAATACCCATTGAATAA
>JAOXYD010162712.1:0-10235 GCA_028565735.1 Pinacopodium congolense | reverse complement strand
TTAAGGTTGATATCTCAATCGAGTCTATATTAAAGCTTCCTGAGTTTTATCTTCCATTTGAAGTACACATGGATGCATCAGAAAAAGTCATTGGTGGAGTCTTTGTCTAGGAGGGTCATTCGATTGCATTTTAGAGCCGAAAGCTTAAAGGTGCAAAGCACATTACTTGATGCACGAGAAGGAGATGCTTGCGGTGGTGCATTACTTCGATATGTGGCAAGTCTATTTTTTGGGAACTAGGTTCGTTGTTTGTATTGATAATGTTGCTAACACTTTTTTTAGGACCTAAAAATTATCTGCAAAATAAGCCTGGTGGCAAGAGTTTCTAATTGAGTTTGACTTTATGTGGGAGCATAAACTGGGAAGGAACAACAACGTGGCATATACCTTGAATAGAAAAGAGGTATTTACGGCCTTGTATTTGATCATGAGGGTAGAGTCCAACCTGTTAGAGTAAATCAAAGTGGTAGCTCTATTAGAAACCATGTAATGTAAGTTAATTTCCTAAGTTACGTGTTGTATACAGGTTTTGGCTCGATGAAGATGGGCTTCTGATGACTAAGAGTAATCAAGTGTATATGTCAAGTTTTGAGAGATTGTGGAAAAAATTGATAAAGGAGATGCACGACTCGCAGTGGGCTGGTCACCTAAGAGTCTAATGGAAACTAGCGCTCCTATCTCGTTCCTACTTCTAGTCGAAGATGGAGAATGACATGAAATTTTATGTCAAGACATGCCTTGTGTGTTAGTTAAATAAGCCAGAGCGAAGGAAGGAAGCCAGTTTGTTACAAACCTTATCCATCGCTGAGAGACCTTGCATGCCAGTAGAAAGGAAAGCCTATCATGGAAGCTATGTAGGAGAAAGATATGACGTTTACAAATTTGAGGATCAGGTGAATACCTACCTTTAGATTAATTCAACAAGGGCGTCAAATCCATCTAATGGGGGTGGTTTGTTAAACCCTTAAATTTTGGAGCAGTTCTCAATGAAATTCAAGGCTTGCCTTAGGGGGAAGGTTAGCTGGATCATTTAAATGAGGGAGGCATATGAGAATACTAAGGCAAATGTGGGCAAGTGGAATCAAACTTAGTGTGAATTTTGGTAGAGTCTTAGACCTTGTAGGGATTGACTTGTCCAAGGCTAAAGACTTAATAGTGTAAGGACTTGGCTACGCTCGGATGAACGAACCACAACTAGTGGGCTTGTTGTAGGTAAACATTGGATCGGACTAGTGAGTTATGTAAGCTTTGATAAAGAGTACTTAACATCATCAATGGATAGAGATTGTGGGGAGATATTGGTTGATGTGGTGACACGAAGAGTTAGAGTTGCAATAGGACTTAACATTTGAGGATAGCAGAGATCTTCAAGATATGGATGTTACTTTCCTAGTCAAATGTAAACTTTAGTCTTTTAATTGTAATATGATTCTATCTTATTAGTTAGAGCTCTATTTAGATGGGGGTGTCATTCAATTGATCCACATGATGTAACTTGATAGAGGTAGACATGATCTTTAGCATGATCTTAGGAAGTGTAGTTTAATTAGGATTTGGATTTGGTTTCTAAGACATGGGGCCTATATATAGCTCATTCAACCTTACCTCTCCTTGTTCTATTTGAGAGAGATTCCTTGTATTCTTTTGAGGGAAAGTAATATAAAGGTTGGTAGTTTTATCATATCTCTCTTGTGTATTGTTGCTTACTTTATTCTCTTGTTGCTTTATAACATTATTTCTTTAGGTGTTCAGGTGAAACACTTTGAGGGTCATTGAGCGCTAAATCTTGCTTAAGTAGACTAAGTGAGATTGCCGTATAAGGGTGTTGGCACAAGGCTTCGGTCAAAGTTCAAGCTCCAAGGAGACCTTTGTATCAATATGGAAGTAGAAAGTCTAGCATTGCATTAAGGAAGTGAAGTAGTAGGAGTTAGCTCAGTGGACTCCTCACAAAAATTAGTATCCTCTTTAGAATTAGGGTGAGGAGCTATAAGATCATCCAATAGCTTATTGTTTATCGATAGATGCACTTATAAGTTATATGGATGCTCGAGAATCCTATCGTACTTCCATAGTTTCAAAGTCAAATATGAGTTGATCGAATCACTAGGGGTATGAATAGTAATGTCTCCCTTAAAGTTAACTTTGAGGTTCTTAAAGTTCTTTATAAAAATTTGAGGGAAGTAGAAATTTTTGTCCTTTCTTTGAATCCTCACTACATTTCTTATACATTGGATTATAAACCCAAGTAGTGGAATCCTTGACTAGATATCTAAATCTTGTAATATATGATACAAAAATAAATATAAGTGAATTGTACGTCATTTAGCCCACTAGCCATTAATTGGACATTAGTCCTATTATGATTATAATCTGGTCTTGAACTTCCAACTGATAAATTGGAAATGACTACTCGTTTTCCTTCTCAACCATAAAGCATCTCTTGTAGCATGAATGGAAAAATTAGGGCTCTATGTGACTATCTCCTTAGAGAGTGCGCCTTTCTTTTACTCATAAACTATACCCTCATTTGATACACCTAGCAAAGTAGACATATAAGAGTGAGTAATAGTGATATATGTGCCTCAAACAAAATATCTAATCTTAATGATATCCTATTTTGTCTTTTGTTCTATATTGGAATAGAACTTAGAGACTAAGATGGGCTGGATGGATTATTAAAATTTTTTGTTAAGGGTTACTAGAATATACCCTTTAATCGTTGGAATATTCTATTATCAGTATGGCAAGAGTAAAATTGGTTGGAAATAATGTGCTAAAAAGTGGATCTATAGGCCTAAAGCTCATTGTACCAAGAATCTCTACCAAAAGTCGAAGAAGATCTACGTAAACTAATGAAAACAAAGAGGGAAATGGTAAGATAGAATAAAATGCTAATGAGAGGAAAATAAAGAAGGAAGATAGGTAGTGTGGTGAGGAAGAAAGACTTATTAAATTAGTGAAGAGTCAATTTTAAGTAGTAAGGACTAAACTAGATTATGAAAATAAGGTGAGAAGGGAGGAAAATGCAATAGGAGGAGTGTGACGGTTAGTGGAGAAGGAAAGAGGAGAAAAAGTAGGATTTTATGGCAAAAGGTCTTATTTGTGGGTAATGCTTCAATTCATAATTGTGGTTAGGTTTGAGTTCAATTGTACCATCGAAGGTTGTCATTAATGTTCTGAATGCACATTATAACATCAGGTTAAATGGCACTCAATGGCATTATTAAAGATTTCAATTTATAAACTAACCTGTATTTCTTATATGCTTCTAAACTCCCAAAATGTGACTACTTTAAGGATAGCCTAAAACAAACTAATTGCATACTTAAAATTACCCATTATATAAACCAAAAATTATAAAATACAGTAAATACATAAGAAGACTAAATGAAAGATAAGACAAAATCCTTGTTAGGTTGCTTCCTAATAAACACTTCTTTAATGACTTTAATTAGATGACCTTATTAAGACTTTATGGTGGCCCCAAATTAGTAGTTCCTAATGCCATCATTCCTTACAAATCAATTAGATGTCAATGAATGTAATTTAAAGTATAGGATTAAAATTGAATTTAGTCTCCTCCTTGAGTCACCAAAACTCAAATCTTCAGACTTTATCTTAATTTTATTTATATAAGGAACATCTCATCACTTAGGTTCTTTAGTTTTCACTATAATGAAATTACAAGAATTAATAGTAGAGTAAGAACTTGTTATATTAAAAATATTAAATACTACTTCCTCATCTTAAGGTTTCAAGATGAGTCTTCCTTTTTGAACACCTTTTATAATGCCTATGGTGGCCATGAATAATCTTCCTAAAATGATGGCGACATCTTTATCTTTCTCTATATCTAAGATAAAGAAATTTATTTGAAAGATAAATTCATTACCCTTTATGAGCACATTCTATATAATACTCCTTGGATATGTAATGGACCGATCTACTAAATTTAATAAGACAATGGTGGGCTTTGACTCTTCCAATCCTAACTTCCTAAAAATAGACATAGTCATCAAGTTAATACTAACTCTAAGATCCATTAAATCCATCTCCATTTGTAAGTTACTAATTATATATTATCTCCCTAGACCCTTAAGCCTTGGTGGTAACTTTTTCAATAGAATGGTGGGGCACTCCTCACCGAGCTTCACATTCTCATACTCTTCAAGCTTCCTCTTATTTGAGAGGATATCCTTTAACAACTTCGTATAGGAAGGCATCTAAGCAAGTGCTTTAACAACGAGATGCTAACATCTAACTTTTTGAAAACTTGTAAATTTTTTTGAATTACTATTATCGACACACTCTTTAATCTATAAAGACGTGGGATTCTAGGCTCAACTAGTTACACTTTTGTATCTATAAAATCCTTTATCAATTCTCCTTATCAATTGAATTTTATTTATGTTCTTTTTGATCCACCCCATTTTCTTTGTTTGTGCTATTATCTTTAACTTCTTCGTTCTTCTCCACATTTTCACTTGGAACTGTTTTTTGTTCCTCAAGGTAATAACCTTTACATGTTCTATAGAATTGGTTTCGAGTTTTGAAGTTCTCGACAATTTAACAGGTAGTCTTTTCTACAAAATTTGTGTAATTTAGATCATTTAAGTCTTTAAAATTCAAATAAAAACTTCATGGTTTTTCATTATGTCTTTGTTTGATGTTGTATACTAGGTCACCATCTCTTCAAAACAAGGCTTCTCTTGCTACAAAGGTGTATTACATCGAAATCTTGGTGATGGGCCTTGAATTAGGCTATGATTACTAGTAAGCTTAATTATTACTCCAAGAAACATTTAGGATGGATCATCCATCCTAGATTGTAGAAGTTATAATAAGGGTTCCTAATTCCTATTGTAATTTATAAGATACAATACTTGTTTTAGCTCCTAAGAAAAAGGGCTTCCAACTTGATAATCCATAGATAAGTTTAAGTTACCTTCACGATTATCATATACTATTATAATCTAATCAAACCTCTACTAACATTATTGACAAAAATATCCAACTTCTTATTTAGGACCTCCATTTAGGTTGCTAAAGCTATTGTATCAATTATCACATGAGCTTCATAAGGCCTTCTTGGGCATCTATTTAAGTGGTACTGGTACCTACTGGTTGTCATCTCTTCTATAAGCATGTATGCATGATCTAAAGGCCTGGATATTAAATTGCCTCTAGCAGCTATATCTATAATGCTTTAAGTAGAAGGTGTAACTCTTATGTAGAACGTCTCTACTTTCTACCAATAATAAACTTATGAGTTAGTTGCTAACATCTCCCTCACTCTTTCTCAGGCATCATATAAGCTCTCGTTGTAGTATTGGATAAAGGATGTGATCATCAACTTCATCTTAGTTATCATAATAAGAAGGAAAAACTTAGCCAAGAATAACTTGATTAAATCACCACAAGTTATGATAGCGATAGGTTATATAGTAGAAAGTCATGCTCTAGCCTTGTCCTGAAGAGAGATACGAATAACCTCAACTTTATCATATTTGTTGAAAGTCTATTAAGCATAAAAAGTTACATATATAAAAGAATGTCTTCAGATGGGTGCCAAACTATAAGATCTTAACCATAGAGATGATCTCATGGAGGATTTCAAAATTATTTGCATTCACCCTTACTTTGGCAATGTTGGTGAATGATTTATTATCATTCCTTATTGTTAAGTCTATGATAGTTGGCTCTGGGCACTCTTCTAGATTAGGTACTAATGTTAAGAGTGATTTATATTGGTTTTTATGCCACATTTTAATGTATCTTAACTCTTAAATATCTATAAAAATGTCATATTTATGAGTTCTTTTGATTATATTGTAGGTTTAAGGCTATTTAGACTTAATTTAATTGAAAAGAATAAAAAAGAAGCTTAAAGATGTAAATAGAAACAAATTCACTATACTGGAACAATCCATCAACGACAAGTACTAGGAAGAAAAATGATATTATGACCATTTTAATGCATTTATGGAACTAGAAAAGTATTAAATCAATTTAAGGACTTAGAGTATCATGTTATAAAGATCCACACCAAATTTTAAGTGCAATGACAAGCCATGAAGGATGCATCATGAGAAGAGCAAGAGAAACTTAAACAAGAATTAGTTTTGATAAAAGTAATTTTGTTGCTACATTAGGTGTATTTTTATAGCTCAGATTGTTCTAAAATTTTATGGGATTCAACAACATCATGCTAATAATCTAAATATCGAATTTCATAGCCATTGAAGGTGTATAGAAGAAGTTAGAATAGAAAACAGGAATAAGGGAAGAAACTGTTAATTTTTGGAATGGAAAAGGTGAAAACTCACATCCAAACATCCTAAGGCCCTATTAGCCACCTAAGACATATATAAAGGTCTTAGAAACATAAAAGGTAGATTTTTGGATGCTAGAACAGATTGAAGAGAAGAGTTTTTAGTTTGTTCTTCTTCTTAGTTGGGTTTTAGTTTAGGTTTTGTATTCTTTCGCTCTTTTTCAAATTAGGCAAATGGATTAGAGCCTTCAAGGGCATTAAAGGTGGATTGGAGAGTGGGTTTCAATGATTTGGACCAATTTCACTTGTATTCCTCCATCTTTTTATCTTATTTTGTAGTGACTCTTGTTTTTCATCAATTGATTTGTATTTTCATGTTATATTCTTGTTTCATTGTTGAATGTTTACACCTAAATTGCTCAGTTAGGGATAGGCTTTGAAGGTTTTTATTTGATTCGAGGATTTTTGCCTAATTAAAGTGCTTAATCTAATCTTTCTTTGATTGGCCATCTTAATTAGAGTTTTAGAGGATTAAAGGACCCATGACCATAGGCTTTTAATTGTTGGAAGATTAATTAGATGACACAATTGAACTTAGGTGTTGATCATCTCTAAATTCCTTTGTAAGGGTTCTTAGATCTAATGAACTTAAGTTTAAGCATCTTATAATTCATGCCTTTTATTCTAATTTGTTTATTTGACCAAATAGATGAATTGAGTTTATAAGAGAAAAGGCATTTCTATGATCAATGTGTATATCTTATATAAGTGATGAATGCCCTAAGGGGGGGGGGGAGTAAGATGGATTAAAATTTTAATATTAAATAAATGTAAGAGAAAAATGAATTACAGTTTCACAACTTACAAACCCTTATTGTGACTCAAGGATAATCCTTTCTTGTTTCTAAGGCTCAAGAATAACCTTGTCAAGTTCTTTTTAAAGACTCAAGAATAACCTCAATAGTACAATGTTTTAGTGTGCTAAAAGGTACTCAATACTCAATGGTTACACAATAATAAGCCTTATAAGATAAAAGACAATAAGGAAACTCGAAAAAATTTTTAAACAAATATCCTAATAGCTTAGGATTTCTCATTAGAACTCATTGTTGTTTTCTCCTACTAACCACTTTTTTTATAGTGCTAATATTGATCAATTAGCCATTAGTGAGGATCTCCAATGTTCATCATAACATTAACTCTTTATTAGAGTTGTAAAATTCTACCGTTCCTAATATTTTGCTTTATAAACTTCTCATTTGATCTACCAATAGTTGAAGTTCAGTCAACCTTCCTTATGTTTTTACTCATTCAATCGACTGGTACATCGATGTGGTTGATCGATATCCATTGTTGCTTTATTCATTTGACCGATACTCATTAGGGTGACCGATCTTCCTTAGACTTAAGTAGCTAAAACTCGAATCAAAATCTTTGCTTCATATAGCCTTCTTTATCATTTGTTAACCTCTAAGCTCTTTTATCCAATATACTTCAACTTCATTCCAAAATGTATATCCTTACAATAAACTTAAAAAAAATAAAAGTTTTTTGTCATCATCAAATAAGGTGGAACTTCTTTGATTCAACAATCTCCCCCTTTTTGGTGATGACAAAACCATGTGATATTATGAAAAGTAAGTAATATGATCAAGTGTTAAACTCCCCTTAAATCAAATTAGAATTCAAGATACGTAACTATAATTAATTTTAGGTTCAATTCCCCTTTAATTTATGAATAAAATAAAAAACATAAGACATGTAATATCACATACCTCTCCCCCTTTTTAGAATCAACATAAAGGCGAAAACATTCAAATAAGAGATCATAGTGTCCACCAATCATATCCATTTATCTTCTAATTTTACAAAATTGATTTTCACATAAAATTTTAGTAAAAACATTCGCTAATTGATACAAAGTATCAACAAACTTAAGTTATATATATCCATTTTGAATATGATCTCTAATAAAATTATAAAGAATTTCAATATACTTAGTCCTAGAATATTTAATGGGTATTTTGTCAAGCAAATAGTGCTAGTATTATTACATCGTATATGAATGTTGTGAAGATTCAAACCATAGTTTCTAAGTTATTGTCTAAGCCACAAAACTTGAGTGCAACAACTATTGGTGGCTACATATTCAGCTTCTACCATAGATAATGCAATAATATTTTGTTTTCTACAAAGCCATGAAACTAATGCATTTCCTAAAAAATGACATGAATTGGATGTACTTTTCCTATCAAATAAACTTCTCGAATAATCGATATCAGAATAACCAAGTAACTTTAAACATGTATTCCGAGGACACCAAAGTCCCAAATGTATGTGCCATTCAAATATCTCAATATACGTTTAATAGCTAATAGATGAGATTCTCTAGGGGAAGATAAAAAACGTGCACACAAACAAACACTAAACATAATATCATGTCAATTATCAGTTAAATACAGTAAACTACCAATCATACCTAGATATTTCTTTGCATTCACCTCTTGACCATCTTCATCCTTGTTTAATTTTGGGATGTGCTCATTGGTATGCCCAACGGCTTTGTGTGATCCGTCCTAAATCTCTTGAGTAACTCTCTTGTGTACTTCAATTGGTTAATGAAAATGCCTTCCTTTATTTGTTTGATTTGGAGTCCAAGAAAGAAATGTAATTCTCCTATCATGCTCATCTCGAGTTCCCTACTCATACACTAAGCAAATTCTTGACATAAAAGTTCATTAGTAGCACAAACAATGATATCATCTATATAAATTTGAACAATTAACAAATTCTTTTTTCTTTCTTAATAAACTAAGTAGTGTCTATATTTCCCTTTTCAAATTAATTTTCAAGTAAAAAGGCACTTAATCTATCATACCATGCTCTAGGTGCTCATTTTAAACCATATAAATCTTTAGATAGTTTAAAAATGTGTTTGGGCATATCATTCTTATATAAATCCATTAAAAAATGGAATTTGAACATCCATTTGAAATAATTAAAAACCCATATGAGATGCAAATGCAAGTAAAAGTCTAATGGATTCTAATCTATCTATAGAGACAAAAGTTTTATCATAATCTATTTTTTCTTATTGGTTATACCCTTTGGCCACTAATCTTTCCTTATTTCTAACAATATTCCCTTGCTCATCTAATTTGATCTTGAATACCCATTTAGAACGTATTATCAGATGATCTATAGGTCTAGGCGCTAAAGTACAAATTTCATTTTGATCGAATTGACATAATCCTTCATTCATAGCTAAGATCCATCTTTCATAATCTAAAACCTCTTCAATAGTCCTAGGTTCATTCTTTGAAATAAAAGCCAGATATTATAACTTAAAATGAGAATGAGTGGTTACCTTTGGTGGATAGCACTTATCGTTTGGTCGAAGGGATGATCCTTCTTGTATTTCCAATCTCTTAGTAGGTCTTTATCTCTCCTTTCTTCACTTAGTTCAACAATTTGCTCTTGAGATGATTATCCTTTGTCTTTAAGTGAAAGGTTTTTTAAACTCTTGAACAATTATGTATCATCATTGTTAACCACTTTCTTTCATTTGAAAGGGTTAGTCTCATCAAATACAATATGCACGGATTCTTATACAACATAAGTGTTCTTGTTATAAGCTCTATACGATTTACTAGTTAATAAATAACCTAAGAAGATGCCTTCATTTTTTTAAAGTCAAAATTTTCCAAACTATCTTTAGTAATCAAGATATAGCATTTACAACCAAAAACTTTGATGTGACTAATTTTTGGTTTCTTACCATTCAAAATTTCATATGGAGTTTTATCTAATTTATGCCTAATGTTTACTTTATTGATAACATGACATACATATGCAACTGCTTTGGCCCAAAAATATTTAGGTAAATGTTGATAGAAAAACTACCTATGAGTTTTACGCTTAAAACCGCAAGTATACGGGTCGTACTTGTAGTAAAGAACGGTAT
>JAOXYD010162711.1:0-23905 GCA_028565735.1 Pinacopodium congolense | reverse complement strand
AGCACACAATAGGGGTAAATATACAGCAACTAACATCCAAAAATACTATGAATTTGACCTCTAAAAACTCTCCCATACTTAAGTGTTTACTTGTCCTCAATCAAACCAATCCATTAACTTTCTCAAATTACTATATAATTATAGAAAAATTAATTTAAGAGTAACAACATTGTTAATGAAAATGTTTTTTGAATCTTTCAAAAATAATGACTAATCAAAATGTTATATAATCAATTGTTCATATCAATTAGCAAATGCATTTAAATTCTTTTAATTTCTTTCAATCTTCAACTGAAATCACAAAAATCAATTCAACATATAAAAGGCAAATATAATGAATTTAATGCATCAAATTTTTAAACACTTTCAAATTCGTTATTTAATAATTTATTTAGTCAACTAATTATTTAAATATGTGAGCAACTTGGTTAAGAAGTAACTCAATCTTTTGACTCGAAGGTGAATATTTTGTTGTAAACAACTCCCGATTACTCAATTGAATTACATCGAATCAACTAGCAATTAACACCACTTATAACTTCAACCTTATACACATATATATATTGCTTTCTTTTTCTTTTTCTTCCATTTTTTCTTTCTTTGATTTTACATACATATATGTATTAAAAATCAACTGAGTGAATTCTACTCACTTATTTAATTAACTAGGTTATTTGTTTATTTATTATTCTAATGATAAAAATGTTTTAACAGAAGTCACAAAATTACTCATTAAGTTGCATTTTATATATGAAATATCATTCTATTCATCAGGTATTCATTATCCAAATTATGAAATGAGTTAAAAGCATTTAGTCATTAATAATAAATATTAATCATAGAACATTTCAAATTTCCAAAATAATTAAAGTCAAAAGAAAATATGGACAATAATAAGCATCAAACTCCGAAAATGTTCCACAAATTATAGATTAGTAAAAGAAAATTGATAAATTGATATGCTATCAGACAATAAATACTTAAGTGTGCTCAAGACATATATCTTTCTCCAACACTTAAATTGATCATTGTTCCCAATGTTCATAAATCTAACAAATAAGCATAACATGCGAGAGAAAGGAAACAAATACATCTGGATAAAAATGTGATCATGAAAGCATTCCATTAATGTGAATTGAAACCATCTGAAAATTAAGGACAAAATATCAAAGTACCAGAAATAGAATAAAACACACAAAAGTAAACACAAACACACCAAAACACACTAAAATAAAACACACCAATAGCATGCTAAAAGCACCCTAATTTTATTGAAAGCAAATAAAATCCTACATGTACAATTGAGTTGCCTCCCAACAGACTCTTCTTTTAGGTATTTTAGTTGGACCTTAAGGTTAGAGTATTTTCAATCTTAGCCTAGGTCCAACACCTAACTTCGCATCCTCATCTTTTAAATAATAACAAACCAAATTTGGAAGGTTTCCTATACCATGCAGTAGGGTCCTAAAGGCATAATGAATGTCTTGAACAAAGCATCTTGGTAAAAATCTAGGTATACAACTTTTTCTCGCTAATCAAAAGTTGTAACAACTATGGAATCTATACTCTCAAATGCTACCTTAGACTCCTCCATACCCTTAATTTGCATAACATGTTCACCTAATTCAATTACAAGCTCCTCACTAAATATGTTATCAACTATTCACTTAGTAGCCTGGTTATCACTCTCATAATCAACATTTTCCAACTCAATATTGTCTAAATCTAGTATAGACTTACTACTATTTGTTAACTCATTTGACTCTACAAGATCAAGTCCCCTAATTGATGCTAAAATTTCCTCCATAGTTCTTTGATCATGCTCAAGCTAAGGCTCACTAGTTAAAAATTTTCAAATGAAGCTTTATTAAGCTAAGAATAATCTGGGCTATCCATCCAACTAGAGGTGCAAGTCTTATCCAAGCACTCAGAAGGTTGTTGATTAAAAAGAGGCGAAGGCTGTTCAACACAGGATGGATTGAGTAAAGTGTAATCATTGTAATAATCAAACTCAGGGGTATAGGTACAATCAATTTGATTAAATTAATCTTCTTTAGTAAGGAAATGGGCAGCGGGCAATTGTAGTTCTAAACATGATTTGTAAAAGATAAAAAATGAAGAACAACATTGCGCTTTGCAATTATTATCATAGTTGCAAAGGATCATCGTTATCTTACATGGATTTTTTTAAATACAAAAATAATATATAAAAATATAAGAATTTCATAAAAAATACATAAAATTTAATAAAACATAAATAAACTAGTAAATTTAAATTATATTAATTTTCATATTTAGAATAATAGAAACAAAAAACAAGAAAAAGATATTGAACCAATGCAAACTTTGATTGAAAAAATAATTGTATTCATTTTCTTGAAAGTTTTAATTCCTAGCCCAAGGCTAAATGGCCAATTGGAGTAGGTATTTTGTATGTCTTCAAAGGCTCCTTTTAGGCCGTAGAGGAAGTCCCCACTATTTCTTTGACAAGTAAAATTGACTTGGTATATAAAATGTCACATAAGATTAGCGTGATATAAAAGAAAAAATTAATAATAATTCAAAACAATATCTATTTATATCAATAATTTTTAAACTCTAACTACTATACCAATCATGATTATAATTATATTATAATTACAATAATTAGATACTCTAATTATTATGGTAATTTTATTTGACACTATTTCTAAATGACAATCTTGCAAAAAATTTATTGAGATTTATTATTTCAAAGTGTTTTGGTCATTATTTTATCAAATATTCATGTGATGTTTTTAATATTAATTGTTTACTCTTGAGTTTTGAGCTTGTGTGAAGGCTTTTTGCTTATTTTCTTTTGTGAATCATTCTATTAAAAAGAATCTTTTTATTCACCAAGTGAAATCAAGTTAAAGGAATCCTTCGGTGTATTATTGTCAAGTGAACTTGAGGGGTTATTCTTGAGCCTAGGAAAAAAAATGAGTGAAAGGTTATCCTTTACCCTGTAAAAGGGATTGTGTTGATCATTGTATTCTTGTTAGAAGTGCAATAAGAACGATATCTCAACAGTAGTATTAGAGACTAGATTAGGAGCAAGTAGATAGCTCTGAATCAGAATAAATCACGATGTACTTATTTCTTTCTTTACTCTTTTATTTTTTTCGCACTTATATTATTAAATTCTATCTGATTGAGTGAATTTGTTTATACTTTTGCATTCATTACTAGATTCATATAAGGATATCTAAACTCTAATTAACACCCTTATTAGTGCCATAACAAAACCAACAATTGGTATCAGAGCGAGGTCTCACACAAGCTTAATTCTAACGAATTAGTGAGTTAAGATAATATGGCCCAAATGAATAGCTTTGCTTCCTCTACTAGTCTAGAAGGTCATAATACACATAGAGCACCCTTTTTTTTTTGGAAACAATTATTTGAATTGGAATTTTAGAATGAGATATTTCTTAAGAAATGAAAGTGTAGATTTATAGTTGTGTGTCTCTCAAAAAATCACCTTACCTTTAAAGATGGTAGGAAATGAAATAGTGTTCAAAGCTGATAATGAACTAAACCTTGAAGAAAAGATGGTATTATCCTTAAACAATAGAGTTATGCATGTTTTATTTAGTGCATTAAGTATAGAAAAATTTAGCAGAGTTTCTATGTGTGAATTTACCTATGATATTTGGCGCACTTTAGAAATTATGCGTAAAGGCACAAATCAGATAAAGGAAGCAAAAAATAGCATGCTCACTCATCAATTTGAATTATTGAAGATGACTCAAGATGAAAACATTTCTTCAATGTAAGCTCGTATTAATATTATTATTAGTGCTTTAAAGGGTCTAGGTAATACCTACTCCAATGTTGAGCTTGCTAGGAAAATCTTGAGATCTCTACCAAAGATGTGGGAACCCTAGTTGACGGTAATACAAGAAGCAAAGGATCTCAATGTTTTATCACTTGAAGAACTAAAAGATACCCAAGAATAAATTGCACCCCAAAAGAAGAACATCGAATTCAAATTAATAAAGAAAGATGAAAGCCAAAATGAATAACCATCTTATGTAAGTGGTGAATAAGACTCTGTAGCACTCATCACAAGAGGATTAAGGAATCTTATCTGAACAAAATCTCTAATTTATAAAGGGAAGGTAAGTATTCTAAAACCAAATTATCAAATATAACATGCTTTGAGTGTGGTGAAAAAGGCCACATAAGGCTACACTACCCACACCTTTAACAAAGTGAAAAGGAAGAAAATAAGGAAAACAAGAATTACAACAAGAAAGCATTAAAGACGTCATGGAGTGAGTTAAGTGAATTGGAAAAAGAAGAGATAGCCAACATGTGCTTTGTAGCCTAGAATGAGGTTGGTACTCTTAACGATGAAGTTGAGGTTGAATATACTTATGAAGAACTGTTAGATTTTGTAGGAAATCTAGTTAAGAAAAAGAAAGCCTTACATGATAAAAACTTGGAATCTATAATAATAATAAATGAAACAAAATAGAAAATGATAACCTTAGGAAGGACTTAGACTTAATAACCAAAGATAATGATGAACTCTTGAAGGAAAACATGGCTTTAAAGAAAGAGGTAGAAAATTTTAAAGAATCTTTATCAAGATTTATAAAAGGCAAAGAAAAGCTAGAAATAATGCTAAGTGTTCAAAATGTGGCTAATGACAAACATGGTCTAGGATATAATAGAGAATCATCTACTAAGACCGTTCTCATAAAAAGTAAGAACTTGAAAGATGATCCTAAATTAAGAACAATTAAAAACCTTCAAAACATTGTCTTCAATTTGAAATGAAATCAACATATGAATCATCCATTTGAACATCTAACCTGAAAGCACAAACACTTTCATCACTTTCTACATCTTCATTTTCACTTTTAATTGCAACAATTTCCTTACAATCCACAAAATTCACAACTTGATTTCCAGAAGCAATTGGAAAATCATAATCAACACTTTCTACAGCACAAACTTCTAACTCAATTTGCTTGCATTCAACAGGTGGAGTTAGATTAATAGGTGTAATCATTTTCATCAACAGTTCTCTCAAGTTTGGATAAGAACTTTCCAACTCTTGGACTAGGATTGATTTTGAGCTAGATGCCCATCCAATTGAGATCAACTATAAAATGATATGCACAATTTTTTATACAATTGAATAGTTCATCTAGATTAAGCATCTAACATTTTTTATTATAGAACCCTAGGTCAGTAATGATGGACATTGAAATCAAAAAATAAACTAGGTAGATAACTTTCATTTTCAACTTCTTTCACTTCATTTCTTCTTTCCATCTCTTCCCTTTCATTCACATCCTCCAATTCATGATTATTTTCTACAGTGATGGCCCTAATATGCTCTTAAGGGGTAGGTTCTGGCATAGAAGGTAAGGTTTGAGGTAACCACTCATCTAATATCTGTGCAATTTTAACTACTTAAGTCTCTAAATGCTTAATTAAATTTTCATGGGATTGTATTCTAGACTCATTGCTTTGGATATATTTCATCATTGTATTTTCAAGATTAGACTTTTCTTAACCAATTGGATTAGGAGGGGGTTCTATTTGAGGATTGACATATGGAGTTAAGTAATCTTAATGATAAGTGAGGCAGGTCTCCTTAGAAAGTTTGTAAGAGTCCACTCCTTGCCTAGTATAAGAATAATGGTCTTGCCTAAGATCAGATGCATAAAAAGGTCTTACTTGACAATCTATAGAAGTATGAATGAAAATACCACAATAATTATAAGCTATATGACATTGGAATACACTACTACCAATTTGAGATTGTAAGCCTTCCAATTGCTTACTACGGTCTATTAATTGAGCTTATAAAGTTAAGGTTTCATTAAAGGTACGAGCTCTAAATTCTTTGCTATAAAAGGCTCAAAATTGTACTGAAAGCTATTGGATGCCATATCCTCAATTAATTTATATGCTTTACTTGGGGTTTTGTTCATCAAAGTACCTCCAGTAGTCGTATCTATGAGACTACGAGTGGATGGTGAGTCCTAAGTAAAAGATATGTACTTTCCTACAAATATTGCAGTTATGCTTCAAACATTCGGTAACTATCTCTTTAAATCAACCCCAAGAATCATGAAAACTCTCGCCTTTATATTGCTCAAAAGATGAAATCAAAGTTTTTAACTTAGCTATCTTAGCTGGGGGAAAGAATTTAGCTAAAAGGTAATTGACAAGATCATCCCAAGTTGTGATGGAATTAGATGGGAAAGTGCTTAACCATGTGTGAGCTCTGTCTTTCAGAGAAAAAGGAAATAACTTGAGTTTAAGTTCATTATATGAAACATCGAAATATTTATAGAGATCACATATGTCAAAGAAATTTATTAAATGATCATTTGGATTTTCTAAAGATGAACCACTAAATTAAAAGGACCTAATCATAGAAATGAGAGAATGTGAAATTTTAAAATCGTTAGAGTCCATCCTAGGTCTAACAATGCTAGACTTATAGCCACTCCTAGAAATATTAACTAAACTAAATGTTCCCAGATAGAGAAACTAAAACCTTGTTGCTCGTTGGTTGAGTGATTATGAAAATTGGAATGCTTTTAAAGATTTTAGTTTTAAAACCAACGTTGCAAAAGTACACCTATCGTGCAAGTAATAGAATAGAGTATTTTTAAGACTCTGAGTGTCGAACCCATAAGGAACTTGTAATTGTTTAAGAACCAGATTAATCAGATTACAATTATCTAGGAAATTTCAAATTAATTGTTTTAAAAGATAAAAAAAACTATTAAACTATCCTACTATACTTCAAACCTTGCAATTTTAATTATAAAATGATTTCTAAATTACTAAAAATTATCAAATTGTTAAAATCAACTAAGGATTAGATGATTAATGAATTAATCGATCTCTTAATAATTATAAAGGCTAAATTAGAGTTCCTTCATGAATTCAAGACAAAGTTATGGTTAAGACTATATCTTTTCTCCATTAAACTTAGTTTAAAGTTTGGTTATGCTTTAAATCTAACCAATAGGCTTTCATTTCAAGAAGTTGATTTCTTGATTTGCGGTCTTAGATTTTTCACTCTAAAAAATAATCAAAGTTTGGCCATTCATTGATTAATTTGTGTTGATTATTAATTTTTTTCAATAACCTAAGTAAATTTCTCAAGTCTTAGATTATCTTTCACTCTAATCTTAAATGACCAGCCCAAAATTAGAACTTTACGACCATCAATAAACAAAATCAAACCTTTATATATGCATTCAATCTCTCTTAAAATATTAAAACACCAATCTTAAGCTATAAAATGCATTTAACCAGACATGATCATCAAAGCATACAAAACATACATCTTAAGCCACATACTTTGATAGATCCAAAAATATAAGTTGAAATAATAAGTTTAGAAGTTACAAAATAGGTTTAAAAAGCTCTTGGATTTTTCTTAAACTCCTCAATGTGATATAGGAAGCAACAAAGATTCAAAATCCACAATAACTTGTAGAAAAATCAAAGAATATAAAAGAATGTAAGCTTAAGAACATGAATTTTCATCAATCTAAAAAACAAAGAAAATACAACATTAATCTGAATTTAGAAACCCCTTATGATGGTTTAGAAACACATATATATGTCTTGGCAATGTTCTTCATCAAAAAGTAACTCAAAAAACACAATATAACTCTAATTATAAGTGTTTAAAGCTAAGAAACGCTAAGAAAAACTAAAAGATAAGCTAGAGAAACTCTCTCTACTTTTCATATCTATAATCTTTTGATTCATTTCGTGTTTCTATGTTATTTGTTTGTTTTATAGCTTCAGCCACCCCCACTTGCAATTGTAGACAAGGAAAATTAATTAAGAACATGCCATAGCCACAATATTTGGGATTTGGAGAGGATATGATGTCTGACTCCTAATACGATGAGTTGACCCGAGGCAATACGTTGCCCTGAGCCCGCCGTATTGGTCTTGTGCAACTGTATGAAATCAGGTGTGTCTTAGAAGCTAATACGGGAGTCTTTGCAGACTTATGTATTGGTCTTATAAAACCCCCTTTTGCTATCTTTTTGGCTTTTTTTGTTTTAATCTTCATCATTCATCAAATAAGATCCAATTCCTATAAATTAAACATATAATCATGAATTTAAGGATCAAAACGTCACAATTATCCGTGAAAAATACATGCAAATTGACCCCTAACAAGTCTCTTTATAAATGCTTCTTTAAGGTCTTTTAGATGGACCTTACTGTTAAAGAATTATGAATCTCTTCCTTGTCCCATATCTTTTGCCTACTTCTTTATATCTATGATAGCTTTCCATGACCTTGTTACTTAGCTCACCTATTATTGGATTCATTTGCTCACTTACCTTACCTTGCATGATGTACCATAAAAAATGATCATAATACCTAATTTTCTATTAGCAATCAGAAACTATAATATAAAAAAAATTAATGAACATAAGTAACTTCTACTATTTGTTAAAATCTTCAATATCAATTGCCTTCTCCTTTATCTCATCCATCATAATTGTCAAATCCTCCTAGTTGTTTCTTAATTATTTGGCTCCACTTTTGTTGTATTAGGCAATCTAACTTATTCATATCTATAATTGATTTAAATAACTACCCAACCTAGATCGCCAAGTTGTGATGGGAACTTTACATTCCTTCCTAATTAGATTCGATCTTAGATATGAACTCATTTATTAATCTATAAAACACTAATCTTGTCTCCTTCTCATGTTGTTGATAATAAATTGGTGGAAACAATATTAAGTAAGTTGTACTAACCCAGAATTAATTTAGATGATCCATATAACTAGAGTTGTAAGTGTTCCAATGATCCTCGAGTATCTAACCATTAATAGGTTCATTCCATTTTGATTTTGATGATGTCTTGATGTTAATTCACCCCTATTTTTATGCTTAATTGTTTAATTTACATCCTGAATTGTTTAATTTGTATATTACACGTTAATTGAAGTGAAAATCAAGCAAAATATGAAGATTTGTGCCAAAATTGGAGTAAAATGGTGGTATTAAGCAGACCCACATTTAAGTCTCCAAGACCCGTGTTTAAGGTAGTTCTGGTACCTAAGCGGTGGGGGTAAAATGGTATCGTTTAGGTCCCTTTCAAGTGTTATTTAAGTATGTATTGTGATATTTCTAGTTGGATCTACTCTCCCATTAGCTGTAACATGTACAACTTGATTCCAACTTGCTTTAGACATATTTATTGAGGTTCTAAAGTCAAAAATAAAAGAAGACACAGAAAACATGTTTTTAGTGCAAATATTCATATCATATTTAGTTATAAGGCTTATTTCTTATGTTCATCATCTTTTTTACCTTGTTTTACAGATTTAAGCTTGTATTTAAGGATTGTTACAACTTAGACACATGATTTAGATCTATAAACATGTTTATAGCCATTTATAATGCATTCTAAACCTATTTTTACATTGAAATCCACTCCTTGTTCTTATTTGTTCAAGAATATAATGAATATGTGTTGAACATGATTCTATGCATGATTGAAGGTTGACTTTTGTTTAAATCAAGAACTTAATGCTTATTCTAACTTAATCACTTAGAAAAAAAGTTAAGAAACAACTTAGGATCCAAAACATCTACCTAATTTGTTGGAAAATTCATAAAATAACCTGATTTAAATCATTACATGACCAAACATTAATTTATCTTGAGGATCATAATTTGAAAATTGGGAATTTTTAAGGTTAAGCTTCTTAAACTTTAACCTAATGCTTAAGATTGATGAATGACCACACTTCAACTTACATAATTAGAGAAAAAGCAATGTCTTAACCGTAACATTGCTTTGATTTAGTGAAGTGACCCTAGGGTAAGCTTTTCAATCATTAATTAATCCATTTAGATCATTGAAAATCAATTCCTTAACCAATTAATACAGTAGGCAATCCTTCAAACCTAAACTTAGTTATCTTGGCATAACTGACATTTTAAAGTTAATTTGGAAATTTTAGTTAGAAATTTCATAAATAATTGCAACCTAATTGACTTAGAACTTGTAATTTGGAATTCCACATCAGAATGATAATCCAAAACTTAAATATTCCATTATATTACTTATGATTGGCATACTTGCCAAAAAGTATGTTTGAAATTGTTAAAAGAAAATTGTGTTTCCATTTCTTAATTTAGTAATTAATTGAAATAATTTGGACTTAATAGAGGACTAACAAAAAGTTTTTGGCTTTGTTTCCAGGGAAACACCAAACATAGAATACTAGGGATAAATTAGTGAAGATTAGTCTAAAGTTTATTTATATTATTTAAAGTTTTTAAACTTGCTTTAATTGTTTTTGTTTGAATTGTGCTTTATTTATTTTATGTGTTTCTTTATTCAGTAGTTTATTTTTATATTCTTTATTTTTTAACATTGCATTCATATTCAAGGACAAAAACTCGAGAAATTGAAATTTGAATTAGAGCTTGAGTTAAAAACTCACAGGCAAAAGAAAGAAACTTGAGCGAGCACTTTTGAAACTGTAGGAGTATAAACTTTTAGTGAGAAATCCTTTGACTTAGAAATGGATCCCCCATATCAATTAGCTGAGAGACCTCAAGATGGGGCTATATAACCAACTATGATGGACTTAGTCTTAGGAAATCAAAGGTGACCTATGGCTAGCATTGTGTGGCCTAGGTTTAATGCAAATAATTTTGAAATCTCACAGAGTATCATTTCTATGTTTAGAGGTTCCCAATTTGGGGTACATCCTTAGAAGATCCTAATGAGCATTTACAAAATTTCCTTGAGATTTGTATTTTTTATAAGTAATAAAGTGTCTGAGGACGTTGTCAAACTTGGATTGTTCCTATGCATCTTTAGATTTTCAAATAGGTAGTCCTTTTTCTAAAGAGCCTAAGCAAGCCCAATATGTCAACTATGATAGGCAAAGGAATGACCCATAATCCAATACTTATAATCCTAGATGGAAAAATCATGAAAAATTTTCATAGCATGACAATCAAAATGACTACCAACCTCCATCTAACCCACAAGGAACCTACTACCTAGCTTTAAAGCCAATTTACCTCCACCTAAGAAATCAAAGTTGGAATAAAATACATTAAATTATATTTAAGGTAATGAATTTAGATTACAAAACCATGAATTATCAAATAAAAATTTAGAGACTCAAGTTGGCTAATAACTTATCACTAATTACCAAATTCTAAACCTAGCTAGACCTTACTGTATAGTAAGGTAAGTTAAGGTCAAATCTATAAGGATCTAGAAAGAGTTTAAGCTATTTCTATTGTTGTATAGAAAAATAAAAACAAAAAGCCCTAATGTAATGGAAGCTAAAAAAGCTAAGATGAAACAAATGCAGCCAAAGAGATAAACACATTGCAAAATATATTAAAAATAATAAAATATTAAAGAAATGAGTAGAAGTTATTATCAGGATTTTGGAACAATCATTGATCCTTAAATCTCAACAAAAGATATTCTAACCACGATGTAAGCCTATGGATCCAAACAGGCTCTTGAATCTTAAGTTCCTCTAGGATAGGTAAATCTAAAAACCCTAGAAATACGCCTAACTCCACTACAACCTAGAATAAGCTATCTAAGATTAATAGCGAAGAAGCATTACACAATAAGGAATAACTAACTTAGGCCACCAATACTCAAGCTTGAAATGTGTAACCCAAAGGATTGGAACCTTAGACTAATTGGTTAAGTTTACTTATAAAATCGATTAATCTATCGCTATTTATAGAATGACTATTACATATCAAAAGCATTAATCTTAGCAATCAAATTAGGAATTATGAAAAGGGTGGTTAAGCCTAACAATAATCCCTAAGTCTTAACAATAAACCTAAGTCCCAATCCAACCTAAGACTAGAACCAACAATTCAATAAAATCTCAACTTCATTCTCACTAATAATTGCCCTTCATCCTTTAAATAACTTAAAACCCTTAAACACTTAGCCACATATGTTAATTATAACAAACATAGAAAATAAACCCAATGTAAACATGTTAGAAGATTTAAGACTAGTAATGAGAATTGAGATTCAACACTGGTCTAATGGAAACCTAAGGTGTTTACTCTAGCTATCAACTTAATTCAAGCCTTTTTTTGGTTGGTTTAATACTCAATAAGCTCATATACTTTAATTAATTAACATTCAATTCTATTTCAATTCAAAACCAACAATACGGTAGTCTATCAATCAATAAAGTGGAGCATTTTTATGATTTTGAGTGAATAGTGTGATTATTAGGGCAATCAGATTATAATAATCTAGAGAGGCTCAAGATTTCTTAAAATTAAAGGTTAGATTCCTAAATTAACCTAAAACTTTCCAAACTTTGTAGTGAAATTCAAATTGCTTAAGGATTACCAAATTGACTGAATTAGCTAAGGATTAGGCCTTAAAGGACTTGATTGAGTTATAAAATGGATTGGAATGCATAATCTAGGGTCTTCACTAAATTAAGACATTGATATGGTTATGACAATACCTTATCTCTAACCATCCTAAATTGATCTTTGGTTATTTCATCAATTAATAGGTATTAGGCTTAAAGTTCAAGAAGTTATAATCCTAAATTTCAATTAAAATTAGCGACCTCATAATAACCAAGGTAGATTCTCAGATCCAAGGATTAAACCATATTGTTTATATGTTATTCCAATGATTTAGGTAGAGATTGTTGGATCCTAAACCATCTTTAATCATATTTTAAGTGGCTAACTCAAAATAAGCATTAGAATCTTATATAAACAAAGATTATCATCCAAAATTAAGATAAATACTCACTTAAGACATCCCAGAACCTGTACAAAGCTTGAATTAAGCTAAAAATATCATATAAAAATAAGAAATTCAGATTTCATACAAGTAGAACAAGATCTTGCCATATATGTGAATAAAGGAGTGAAATACAAGAGATTAAAAGTTTATAAAGCACCAAATAATCCTCCAAAATGATAAACAACCTCAAATTGGGTGTATAAACCTATTGGAATCCTTATACAAACCTGAAATTACAATATACAAGATCTAGAAAAAGAAAAAGGAAAGAAAACCTAACTTAAGAAGAGAAAAGAAAAACTAAGAGATTTAATCTGAAATCTTTCTAAATTTCAGTGTTAGCTTCTCCAAATTTAATTCCCAGACCTTCATTTATATGCTAGGAGCAAGTGGAAAAAAGTTGGAGGCAAGTGGGGAGCAAAAACTAGTTGGAAAATGAGTGATTGCGTATTTAAATAGCAATTAATTGGACTTAACTAGTGGGTTAAGAATACCGTTGTTTTACTCTCAGAATTCGATGCTAAACAATGAGCTGACTGAGTAATACGATGAGCTGAGCAGGGCATCATTTTACTCCTGATTTTTGACTTTTTATTACCTTTTTTCAGGTTTTCTTGATGTATGTTTTGGCTTCTAATCTATATGTACATGAATGTAAATGATATTTAGACACTTTAACATCAAATTAGAGCAATTAAACATTAATTTGGCATAAAATTGATACAAAAAGATGATAAATTCCAAGATTATTAAGGATCATTAACTTAGAAAAATTTTAAAGCCCTTAATTCACTCTCCTCTTAAATAACAAATAGTATCAATAGTAGTTTTTTAAAAGAAAGACGAAGAAATATGAAAGAAAAGAAAGACAATGGATCAAGGGCAAGACGTGGCGATGGTAAACTTTGAAGAAATAGTCCAAGGCCTATCTATCAAGCAAAGGAAAGCTTCCCATAACCCATAAAACTATCTTCTTGTTGCCCCTCTTTTATTTTGTAGCATCGTTAATGTTTTGATCTCTTACCTTTGGCAAATATGCTATTTAAAGGTGGAAGACGTAATGACTTTTATTGTTATATGGCACCATATTTTTCTTTCTATTAATTTATTATTTCTTTTTTCTATAAAAAAAAGGTCTCTTGAATGTTTTAAAATTGTTGAATACCAACTAAACTTGTAACTCAATGGGTCTTTTAAAATTTTCTACTACACCAAACTAAGGAAATTGTGATCTTCTTTTTTGATGATTACAGCTCCTAACTCTATTATTTATCTACTTAGCATTGTTTAAAAACATTTCAGAGACCTTTATTTATAGCGCAAAAAAAGGATTTAAATTTAATTAATTTAAAAATGACATGGAAAAGGTGATAGCTATATAAATAAAAAAAGTGTGGGTAGATATGCATTAAAGACATGATATAAAAGATATTTTTATATTAAAACTTATAAGCCTAATCATGGATAAAAAGGTTTTTGGATGTTTAGGGACAATTATGAGTGGACTATTATTGGACTTAAAGGAGCATTATTGAGATAATGTAATTTATAATTTTTTTTATTCTAAGACATATAAAGCTAAAACATAGACACTTAAACTTAAAAGAGGTAAAGCAAGGAGCATTATGAAAAATTGCAAAATTATATTATGATTATTTTGGCAAAAGAGTTTAGGAGTTTCATCAAGACTAGCATATATCAATCCAAGAATAAAAAAGCCATTTCACCTATAAATGAAGTAAGAAGAACCTCTTCAAAGTTAAGGTAGAGTTAACATTCACTTCTCTTGTTAATTGTAAGAAAACAATTTAATAAAGACTTTGCGAACAATATTAAGATACTATAACCAAAAAAATCATAACACAGACATATATATACATATAGTTATGATTTTAAGAACCTCTTCAAAGTTAGGTAAGGATTTTAACATTTTAATAGATGTGGATTAATAGGGTTATGATTTTTATCTCTACTATTTCCATTAGTGATGATGGTAGACCATAATTATAATGTTGCGTAATGCTTTTAGAATGAAAGGCAATCATATCCTTTAATTACACCAATCATTTTCACATTTACAATAAATCAATTTAAACACATTAACAAGATCATAACAAAAGTTACAACGAAGACCACTATTAACACACATAAAAACATAAAATTAAGCTAAAACAATAAACATTAAACTACACCACTAAACGAAAATCTCATACTAAGCATCAAATCAAATAATAATAGATTGAAGAGTCAAATTACCCTATAACATTTTAACTAATGTTAAAAAAATTTAAATTTTTGTTTCATTTAAATAAGAGTTTAACATTTAGTAAAATATAAAAAAGATCACAAAATTTTTAAAATATTAAAAAAAGACTAAAACCCTAAATTTTTTATACCCTTATGTTAAATACCTATTAATATAATATTTTTTATTATATTTATGTCACTTTAGTAGGTTGATATGCATAAACAAAAAGTTGTCGTATTTGAAAACCTAAAGGCAAAAGAAAGGGAAGAACCGTGATAGTGAACACGTGAGGAAGAGCACTAACAAGAGTCGATATAAACAAGAGCAGAAAATAAATTCGTATTCTTCTTCGAGTTTCTCATTGTTAGCATTTGCTACCAAGCTAGCTCTAATAATAGGTGGAGCCAAATAGAGGCAAAGATATTACCTTGTCATTATTTACAAGCATTCACTAGAGGTGATACACGTATAGGCCAGAAATTTCATGGCCTTGGTGTTATGAGTCAACTTGATTGAGTTTTTATGAATTATTTGTTGAATTATGACCCCTAATTCAGTAGTTAAGTGTTGAATTTATGGGTTATTATGATTAATTTATAGATTGTTGATTAATGGTAGAGATTAGAGTAAAAAGATGGAAGTTTGCAAGCTTTTGGCCCTTCGACGGTGGTCTAGATACCCACTGTTGAAGGATGAGCAGCCCCGAGGTGAAGAAGTTAAAATTCGTCTATCAATGGCAAGTTTTGGGTGCCATTGTTCGTCGACCTAGGGTACCATTGATAGATTAGACAAAAATATCTACCTCAAATCTCTACAATTGCAGCTTAAGCGTGATATTCATTAATGCTACTGTCTTTTAGTACCAAGAGGGAGGCTGTTGTAGTGAAAAAAAAAAACAATGGATATACATATTGAATCAAGAGAATCAGATTTGGAAGTTGAGAGAGAAGCTCTTCCTTCTCTCTTTATTGTGTTCTAAGTAGTTCATAAGCTTCAAACACTTTCAATTCAAGTTCTAGTTTATTTTCTGAGTTTCTGTTTGTTGGAACTTATAGCTGAGACATATATATGAGTTTCTAAACCATCATAGGGGGTTTTCTAACTCAGAATCTTTATATATTTGCTCTATTTTTGGATTAACTAAAGTTTATATTCTTAAGCTACATCTTTGAATTTTCTTTGATTTTTTTGTAAGTTTTCGTTGAATTAGAGCTGTGTTGGAGTCCCAAATTAATTTGGAGAGTTCAAGACATGTCCAAAAGCTTTCCTTACAAAAATTTTTGCAACTTCTAAACTTATTTTATAGCTTTTAATTTTGGATTTGTGAAGGCATGTTGGTTAAGTTATATCTTTTGTATGTTTTGATCAAGATGTTAGCTAAATAGTTTTTATTGCTAAGGATTAGTATGTTTATGGTTTAAGAGAGCTTAAAGCCATGTAAGAGGGTTTGATTTTTGTTTACTAAGGGTTTAACAATTTTGATTTTAAGCTGGCTACTTAGGATTAGAGTTAATCTAAGCTTGCAAAATCATCTTAGTTTGTTAGAAGACTTAATAAACAACAAAAATTAATCAGTGAATGACAAAATTTTGATTTTTTGTGAGAGTTAAAGATCTTAAATTGCAAATCCAAAAATCATCTTCTTGAAAGTAAAGCCTATTAAATTGATTGAAAGCATAACCAAACTTTAAATTAAGATTAATAGAGAAAAAGTAAAGTCTTAACCGTAGCTTTATTTTGATTTTGTGAAAGAACTTTAAATCAACCCTTAAAATTGTTTAACACTTTATTAAATCATAAATCACCAAATCCTTAGCTAATTTTCACATTTGGTAATTTTCAAAAATTTTTTAAAGCAATTAAAAATTATTTTCAAAGTGTTTAAGCCAAGTTAGAGTAGTTTAACATTGTTTCAAGTTTTTAATCACATGATTTGGATTTTCTTAGATAATTATAATCTAATTAACCTAGTAATTAACCCTTTCTCCTGTTGGATTGACATTTGAGGTTTAAAATACTCTACTTTATTACTTGTTCCATAGGTACACTTGCTTTAATCACGTTGGTTTTCAAAGTAAAATTATTAAAATCATTTCGATTTCCTAATCACTTAACTAATGAGTAAACAAGTTTTTGTCACCATTGCCAGGGACTATGACCTTAATATTAGGAAAATTAGTGTTAGTTACTCAAGGACTTTTTTTTTAATTTTTCTGAATTTTTGTATGTTTATTTGCTATTTTTTAAGTTTGTGTGATCTTTTTGCTTTTTGATTATCTTATGTTATTTGTCTTTTTTAATATTCTATTTAATTTCGTATGCATGCCTGAGGATACAATCTCGAACTAGTAGACTTTGATCCAAAACTTGAGCGCACGTTAAGAAGAAAAAAGAAAGAATCTCAAGCGACTACATTTGATCCTTTAGAAGTAGGAATATCTAGTGATACAGAATTAGAACCTGTAGATATGGATCCTGAAGAACTTGTAATTTTAGGATCTCAGGAAAGAAATAGAGAACCAAACATGATGGACTTAATATTGAGAAATAAAGTTAGACCTATGGTCAGCATTGTTCGGTACAGAGTCACTGCAAATAATTTTGAAATCCTACATAGTATCATCTTCATAGTTAGGTCCTCACAATTTAGAGGTTCAACTTTAGAAGATCCTAATGAACATTTGAAAATTTTCCTTGATACTTGTGATGTTTTTAAAAGCAATGGAATTTCTAATGATGTAATTAGTTTCCCTTTTCTCTTAAAGATAAGTCAAAAGTCTGGTTATCAACACTTTAATCTGGTTTTATTACTAGATGAGATGAGTTAATGAAGTTGTTCCTACTTAAATCTTTCCCACATGCTAAAATAGTAAAGATGAAGACTGAGATCATCTCGTTTATGTAGTACAAAAATGAAAGTCTATATGAGGCATGGGAAAGATTTAGAGAGATACTTGTCAAGTGTCCTAGTTATAGATTCAATACGTGGTAGCAAGTAGACATCTTTTATACCAAATTTACACCTTCGACTTGTAATAACATTGATATTGTGGCTAGACATAATTTCATGAGCAATAATACGACTGAGGCCTACAATCTCATTGATGAAATGGTTACGAATAGTTTTCAGTACAATTCTGAACGCCATCTCAGGAAGCCGCATGTTGTTCATACTATTAATGACACATTAGCTCTTACAGCTCAAATGGAAGTACTGAATAAGAAATTGGATAGTCTAATGAGTGGAAATAGTGGTAGTTCTCATAAATTTGATTGTGAAAGCTGTGGTAGTATCTCCCATACATTATTAGAGTGTCAAGAAGGTAGTCTTTTACCGAAGAACCAGAACAAACTTAATATATTGGAAATTTTAATAGGCCAAGATGAAACCCTTTCTCAAACACTTATAATCCTGGTTGGAGGAATCATCTAAACTTTTTATCGAGTAATAATCAGAACTACCAGTAACCACCATAATAAATTCAAGCCAATGCTTAAATAACACCTTCACCTAGCTTTAGAGCTAACCTCAAAAAGAGTCACCTAGTTTTGAAGTATATCCAATCTAATGAGTCTAGGGTGCAAAACTATGAGGAGTCAATTAAGAATTTAGAGACTTAAGTTATACAAATTGCACAACTCTTATAGGAGAGGCTACCTGGTAAGCTCCTAAGTACTGCTAAAGTCAATCTTAGAGAGCATGCTAAGACGATTATCTTAAGAAGTAAAGAGGTTAAGAATAAAAGGAAGAAGGTAGAACAGAAAGGAAAGCAAGTATTGATAGAAAGTGGATAATAAGAGATAATAAGAGAACATGAAAGAAGAGCAAAAGCCAATGACAAAAGAGAGAGAGCTGAAAAAGATAGAAATGAAGAAGGATATGACAAAAGAGAGAAAGTTAAAGAAGAAGAGAAGAAGAAAGAAAAGGAAGAAGATGGTGAAAGTTCAGAGAAGCCACCTAGGTTATATGCTAATCCAAATGTGCAATCATATAAGCCTAAGATATCATACCCTCAGAAGTTGAAAAATACATACCTTAATAAGCAATTTGAGAACTTTTTAGAAATGTTTAAGAAGCTTTATATCAATATCCCATTTGCTGATGTAATTGCTCAAATTCCTTCATATGCAAAATTTTTATAGGAAATCATGTCCAAGAAAAGAATATTAGAGGAGTATGAGACTGTAAAGTTGAATGGAGAGTGTTCTGCTATCCTATTAAAGAAGTTACCTCCAAAGCCCAAAGACCATGGTAGTTTAACCATTCATTATACAATTGGTAGCTTACAGATAGATAAGGCTTTGATGGATCTTAGAGCAAGTATTAATCTATTACCCTTATTTATTTTTAAAAAGTAGGATTATAAGAACCTAAACCGAGGATAGTCTCATTGCAATTAATTGATCGATTTGTAACCTATCCAAGAGGGATCATCGAGGATGTTCTAGTGAAAGTTGATAAATTTATTTTTCCTGTTGATTTCCTTGTATTGAATATGGAAGAAGATAGCACAGTGCCCATTATCTTAGGAAGACAATTTATGGCAACTACCAGGACACTAATAGATGTATATGGAGGAAAGCTCATTCTCTGACTTCAAGATGAAGAGATTGATTTTAATGTTTTTTTAGCAATGAAGCATCCCTCCACCTTGGATTCATGTAACTTCATTGGAGTTTCTTTTATTTAAGATGCTCCGTTAAGGTATCTGTGTTCAGACCCTCTGCAAAAACCATTGATCCATTAATATTTTGAGGAGGTAGAGGAAGAGAAAGTCAAAGAAGTATTGGAGGAATAAGAAGTTGGAAAGGAAACCTCTAGTTGGATTTAATCTAGAAGATTTAAGCATTTAGAAAGAACAATTCAATCTTTTCTAAGGCCATCAATTGAGTAGCCTCTAACTTTTGAATTGAAGCCTCTTCCTTCCAATTTGAAGTATGCCTTTTTATGACCTCCATCATAATTGCCTGTGATTATATCATCATCCTTGGCCGATACGATGGAGAAAAAATTGTCGAGAGTGCTTAGAGAGCATCAAAATGCTATAGGCTGGACTTTAGCTGACATTAAAGGGTTAAATCCTTCTATTTATACTAATAGGATATTCATAGAAGAAGGAAGTAAACCCTTTAGTCTAACCAAAGCGTAGATTTAATTTGAATATGAAGGAAGTGGTTAAGAATGAAGTAGTTAAACTCATATATGTTAGTATTATCTTTCCAATATTTGACTCTACGTGGATTAGTAAAGTTCAGATAGTACCAAAGAAAGGAGGAACTACTATAATGAAGAACGATCAGGATGAACTCATTGTCATAAGGGAAGTAACTGGATGACGAATGTGTATTGACTATCACAAGTTGAATGATACCCCACAAAAGGATCACTTTCCTTTGCCTTTCATAAATCAAGTAATTGAGAGATTGGCATAGTTTTCATTGTGCTTTAGATATATATAGTGGATACTTATAAATTTTTGTTGCTCTTGAGGATCAAGAAAAGATAACATTCACTTGTCTTTATGGCACCTTTGTGTATAGACGCATGTCTTTTGGCTTATGTAATGCTCCTGCTACTTTTTAGTGCTATATGATAGCAATTTTTGCAGACATAATATAATATTGCATTAAAGTGTTCATGGATGACTTTTTAGTATTTGGAACATCATTCAATGTAGAAAATTTGGATAAAGTTTTGAGAAATCATGAAATAGACACCTATTTAGTTATTTCAAAGGTGATTGACTATACAGAACATTCTGCTCTAAAATATCTATTGAACAAATGAGATTTTAAGCCACGTTTAATTCAATGGATTTTCCTTTTACAAGAGTTTGACATTGAAATCAAAGATAAAAAGGGAAGAAAAAATTATGTAGCTAATCATTTATCTCATTTAGATGAAGTGGTAAAGGAAAAAAAGAAGAGCAAGACATCAAAGAGGTTTTTCTTGAAGAGAATTTGCTAGCCATGTTTACCTTACCTTGGAATATGGATATCGTGAATTATTTGGCTGGTAATATTATACCTCCCGACTTCTCATATCAACCAAAGAAGAAATTCTTTTCTAAAGTTAAGAAATACCTTTGGTAGGATCATTTTCTTTACAAGATTTTTGCTGATGGAATAATTAGGAGATTTATTCCTGTTGAAAAAGTGCCTTCCATCTTAATTCATTGTCATTCAAGAGAGACGGGGGGACACTTTGGACCAATTAGGACTACACATAAGGTGATGGAGTACAGTTTCTACTAGCCAACTCTGTTCAATGATGTATTTTAATATGTTAAGTCTTGTGATAATTGCCAAAGGATAAAAAATACCTCTCAGAGAAATGAGATGCCACTGAATAATATTTTGGTATGTGAAATTTTTTTATGTTTGAGTTATTGAATTTATGGGATCTTTCCTTTCATCATACTCTAATCAATACATCTTAGTGGCTATGGATTATGCGAGTAAATGGGTTGAAGTAGTAGCGTTTTAACTAATGATGCAAGAGGTTTAGTTTGATTTCTGAAAAAGAACATTTTCACTTGATTTGGGATACCTAGAGCCATTATAAGTGATAGAGGAATGCATTTTTGCAACAAAAAATTTGATTCTCTCCTTTCCAAATATGGTGTTACTCATACACCTTACTAACCTCGGACTAGTGGTCAAGTTGAAATTTCAAATAGAGAAATCAAGAAAATTTTGGAAAAGACTATTAACTTATCAAGAAAGGATTGGTCACTGAAGCTGCATGATGCTCTTTAGGCTTATTGAACTACATATGAAACTCTCATTGGGATGTCTCTGTATAAGTTAGTTTATGGAAAGGCATGTCATTTACCTATTGAGTTAGAACATTGTACCTATTGAGTTATTAATTTTCTTAATTTTGACTTAAAGAAAGTTGGAGAAAAAAGGCTTTTGCAATTGAATGAGTTGGACGAGTTTCGCCTTAATGCTTATAAAACTCAAAATTGTATAAGGAAAAGGTCAAGAGATGATATGATAAGCATATCATTAAATGAGAATTAAAGGTAGGTGATAAGGTTTTGGCCTATAATTCAAGATTGAAGTTGTTTCTAGGCAAGCTGAGAGTAAGATGGATAAGCCCATATGATGTGACTAAGATTTATTCATTAGAATAATTGAAATCACCAATAGTCACTCAACATTCAAAGTAAATGGGTAAAGAGTCAAATTGTACGTGCATAGTCAAATTAAGGAGTCTACTGACACTCTTTCATTTTCTAATCCTCATTGATTAGGAATTATCCTCTTTAGATAGTTAATAATGTGTATTTGTTTTATTTTGTGTGATAGGAATTAGATTAATGTATTACTTCCTTTTATGTGTGATTGAATTAGGTTAAGTGTGCTTTCCTTAGTATTTCCTTAGTTTGGTTTAATTTTCCTTTGATTTAAGACTATTTTTAATCTTTATTATGAAGTAAATTGTTGAAAAATCCAATCTATATTGTTAGGACTTGAATTAGGAAGGATTTTATGGTGAATTTGGCATTAAAATGAAGTATTTAAGGTATAGGCAGACTATTAACGATGGTCTGAGAACCCACCGTTGATGGATAAGAGCCCACCATTGATCCAAGTTTTTCAGGACGGTGAAAAAGAGGTAGAAAAAGATAGGGGAGAAAGAAGAAGATGATGAACAGTGAAACTGTATCATTTTTATACCTGATTCAAGCATCAACGTGGGTCGCTCGTCTATCAACGATGTCGTTAAAGGATAAATAGCCCACCGTTGATGCTTGAATCAAGTATAAAAATAACGTAGTTTCACTGTTCTTCGTCTTCCTCTTTTTTTACCTTCAAATCACTATATCTTCCTTGTTTCTCAACCAAATCATGTGTTTTTAAAGTCTATTTTTCATATTTTTAGTCCTTTACATGATTATATGCTCTAATCATTAAAAAAATTCACAAATTTGTCTAAAACTCCTTTGAACTCTTTGTATCGCTATTTATCTCTCAAGGTACATCTTTTCAATTTTCTTGTGATTTAGAACTTTATTTGTTTGGATTTTGGTATCATTGTGTTCTAAATTCTATAAGCTTTCCATTGAGACCCATATTGTAGTATAAATCAATAGTTAAATTTTTGGAAATTTCTAGAAAATTTGAAAAATTTTCTAAAATTTTTTAAACGAATCTTTTTTATTTTCTTAAAATTTTCTAACTTATTTTGATGTATTTATTAAACAGTTTCTAGTCAAATGGCACATCCGAGAAAGAGACTTGCATATGATGCATCAAAGTTCACCATTCGTGAGAACTTTGATTTGTATGAGTCTCCTTGCAATAATGAAATAATCATAAAGCGTCTGATTCATCTCGACATAGAAGCTCATTAGATATCTCTAGCACCTTTAGAGCCTTAGGATGGGAAGTAGCAGTAACTTTTGTGGATCTTTCTATCCTACTTTGGTTCGCGAGTTCTTCGCAAGTATCGAGGATAAGACTAACGCTGAAATAATTGAGATTCATTTTACTGTTCGAGGTATTCTTATCCTCATAACTCGTTGTTCTATTTCTAAACTGCTAGAATTACCCGATGAAAGGAGGTGAAAGTTTCGCAAAGATGATGCATTAAGCTCAGTGTATTGCCTTTTATATGTGGAATTGATTTTTATGATTTAGGTTAAAGATTGAAAAAGAATGAAATGATTTAAACACATTTGAGATTAATATGATTAATTAATTATATAACATTTCCGTGCGTCACTATTTTCAAAGGATGAAGAAAACATTTTTAATAATAGTGTTATTAATTTTGGATTGATTTTCCTATATTTATATCTTATTATGAAATTGATGATGAATTAATTTGC
>JAOXYD010162690.1:0-10235 GCA_028565735.1 Pinacopodium congolense | reverse complement strand
AACCAAAAATTAGTCATTTTAAAGTGTTTGGATATAAATGTTATATCTTGAACACTAGGCAATGTTGGGAAAATTTTCATTCTAAAACTTACGAAGGCAATTTCTTAGGATATTCATTATCAAGTAAAGCATATAGAGTGTATAATAAGAACTCTCATGTGGTTGAGAAATCTATGCATGTTGTTTTTTTATGAAACTAACCATTTCGAAAAAGAGAAAGTGCTTAATTTTGATGATGCAGATGTATCCATGGGGTTTAGACATCTCTCACTTGAAGATAATGGACAACCATCCCAAATTATTAAACCAAGTAGAGAAGATGAAGAGCTACCAAAAGATTGGAGATACAAGAAAGATCATCTAGCCGGCCAAATTATAGGTGATGTCCATCAAGGGGTAACCACTTGAGCCAAATTTAATCTATCTCATATTGCCTTTCTTTCAAAGATTGAACCAAAGAACATAGAAGAGGCTTTAGATGATGAAAGTTGGATCTTAACTATGAATGAGGAATTAGAACAATTTGAAAGAAACAAGGTTTGGACTTTAGTAACTCGACCTTAAATCATCCTATAATTGGTACAAAATGGGTGTTTAAGAATAAATTAGATGAACAAGGTAACATTGTGAGAAACAAGGCTAAATTAGTGGCAAAAGGATATAATCAAGAAGAGGGCATATATTATGACGAGACATTTGCTCCCGTAGCTAGATTAGAAGCTATTAGACTATTTCTTACATTTACATCTCACATGGGTTTTAAAATTTTTCAAATGGATGTAAAGAGTGAATTTTTAAATGGTTTTATTCAAGAAGAAGTATATGTTGAACAACCTCTTAGTTTTGAATGACATGATGCACCCAAACACATTTTTAAATTATCCAAGGCATTGTATGGTTTAAAATAAGCACTTTGAGCATAGTATGATCGATTAAGTGCATTCTTACTTACTAATAACTTTGAAAAGGGAAAAGTAAATACAACATTGTTTATTAAGAAGGTTCAAAGTGGTTTGTTGATTGTGCAAATATATGTCGATGATATTATTTTTGGTGACACTAATGAACGTCTATGTGAGGATTTTGCCAAGTATATGATTAGGGAGTTCGAAATGAGTATGATGGGAGAATTAAATTTCTTTCCTCTGGCCAGATAATTTCCAAATCATCACTAATCAAGAATAGTAGAACATTCTATCTAATTACTTTAGAGTGACGAATCTCGTATTGATTCACACAACTATCTCTATATAGTCCATACTATATCCAAGTACTACTGATTGACCTACGTCATAAAGCATATCATAAATAGCATCAAAACATAGTAATTCCTATATGAGATACTTTGGTAATCTCAACTCTAAGGATTAATTATACAACTATCATAATGAGAAAATCCAAAGGCACACAAGTAATGTTCCATGTGGGATCCTCAAGATCAAGTCAGTTCAGTGAACTTATTCTCTAATAAGCACTTACACATTTGTTTAAATATCTACACACTTTAATCTATGAGATCGATTACTTTCTTTATAAGAAAGAAACATAATGTGTACTAGTCTAATTGCTTCATCAATACCCTATCTCGATGAAACTACGACTAAGAACAATTTAGGAATAATACAATAAATGCAAGTTGAATCTCATAATTATAATCTTATTATAATTTCTAATTGTATAATAATTATTCCAGGGATTTTATCTTCATAATTAATTATAAATATAATTAAAAAAAACATAAAGATAAAGTATTCCTTTTATTAATTTAGAAAATCATAATGTCCTACACGTAATTACAGCTAAAAGATTGGCTGCAAGGGCATAAACTAACAGTTTGTTCTTTTCCTTTTTCTTTTATTTGTTTATCTTCTTCCCACTGAGATTGCTTACCAATAATTTAATTTTACTTGTACTGCAGATGTTTTCTTCTTAGAGAAAAAGAAAAGAAGCTAATAACCCTTTATATGGAATTTAGTTGTAGCTAAACTGGAGGGCTTTATCTGAAAACTTTTGATAGAAAGCGATGATGCCCAGTAAAAAAGGCATTTTTTAGTGATATGAATAAGAATAAAGTTTTGCTATAATAACAAGAGGGATATGATCCTTAAGGCATGGATGGGAATTTTAATCTGCAATTCATCTTATTATCCTTGATTTATTTATTTTAGTGAGATTATTGTTAACTATATCAAGAATGAGTATATAATGTAAACAACATAGGAATATTTGTGAAAATATGGAAAATTGGTGTTTACAATGTAGAATTGAAAGCAAATATATTGATAGATAATTGTAAGAAGACTTTGCATGACCACGCTGTCATACAACAACTTAATAACATAGGTTGTCACCTCTTGGCAATTACTCTTTAAAGAGAAATGTGTCGGTACCGAAGATGTGTTATTAATAATAAACATGGATTTTTCCTAACGTATTAAATTGATTTTATCGTATTGGGATTAATTACATACTTTGTCTCATTGTCAACAACTTCTCAATTATATGGGTGACTAATTGTATTGCTTTAAGTATGCACAGGTAGGATTTTTAAGTGAATTGATAATTTAGAAAGTGCTTGATCATCTTTTAACACATTGTTTTTCAAGCTTGAAATTAACACTTCATGTTATTAGATTCTACTATGAAAATAATGGAGGATGAGAGGAGCATCATTCCTCAACTTGTAATAGGATGGGAGTAGCCAAAGTTTTGCTAAAAAAGAGAAAAACTTCAGATATATGTTGAAATTGTTTGATTGTAGTATTATGTTTTATAGTGGAAGTCATTGGATAATTTTGGTAGGGACACTTATTGAAAGAATGAGTATATGGAAGATGAATTTTTGTTGTGTTTTTCATTGATGAATTTGCTTTAAATTTATACAAGTAATGTATGCCTAAATATAGAAATACAATAACTGTGAGGATGATTATATGGTTGAGATTTACAATCTGATTGCAAAAATCATGGAACTGAATATATGCATAATAATAAGAAGAATGCTCTAGAAGATCATGTGTTATCATCCCCCCTCAAGCTCATGGTAGAGACACCTATGAGCTGGCATCGTAGTAGTCAAAATGCTATGAAGGGAAGGGCTTTAGTCATAACATTGGCAATCTGATCTTTCATTGAAATGTGTTGAATGATGAGAGATTTTCGAGCCACTAAATCTGGTACAAAATGAATATCAATTTCAATGTGTTTAATGCGGGCATGAGCAATTGGGTTAGCAGTGAGAAAAGTAGCACTAAGATTATCACACCACAACGTTAGTTTTATCGTTGATAGACCTAGTTCACTAAGGAGTGATGTAATCCAATAGAGTTCAGCTGAAGCAAGTGCAATACTCTGATATTCTACTTTAGTACTTGATCGAGCAATGGTAGGTTGTTTTTTGGGACTCCAAGAGATAAGATTAGTGCCTAAGTAAATGCATTAGCCAGAAGTCGAGCGATGATCATCAGGACAGCCCGCCCAATTAGCATCAGAGTAAGCTGTGAGTGTAAGGTGTTGGGGTTGAGTGAAGTGTAGGCCATGGGTGAGGGTTGCTTGTAAGTATTGAAGGATTCGTTTCACTACTGTCTAGTGCACATTGGTAGGGCAATGAAGGAACTGAGAAACTTTGTTTACAGCAAATTGGATATTAGGACGAGTGAGACAAAGATATTGAAGTGCTCCAACAGTGCTTCGATATTGGGTAGGGTCAGAAAGAGGTAGGTTATGATTTTTATATAATGGTAAGGTGGGTGTCATAGGGGTAGGTACAGGTTTAGAGTTATCAAGGTGTGTGCAAGCGAGAAGATCTTTAATGTATTTGGTTTGTGTGATAAGAAAACCATTGGTAGTCGGTATGGTTTCATTACCAGAAAGTAATAAAGGGGTCCAAGATCTTTGATAAAAAATGTAGCATTAAGATTATTTATGAGGGAAGTGAGAAACGATTGCGAAGATCTTGTGACCAAAATGTCATCTACAAAGACTAAGAGGAATGTAGTATCAGTGGGGGTGGTATGAATGAATAGAGAGATGTCAGATTTGGAAAGGGTGAAGTTAAGGTCAAGTAGCTTTTAACTCAGGTGATGAAACCAAGCACGAGGGGCTTGTTTTCAACCATAAAGAGCCTTTTTGAGACGACAAACATGGTGAGGATGATTAGGATCAACGAAACCAAGTGGTTGAATCATATAAATGGGTTCTTGAAGATTTCCATGTAGAAAGTCATTGTTGACATCTAGTTGACGAACGAGCCAAGTGTTAGTAAGGGCAATGGTTAGAATAATGCAGATGGTTGTTGGTTTCATAATAGGACTGAAGGTCACAGTATAGTTAGCACCGGGTGTTTGATGATATCCCTTGGCAACTAGGCATGCTTTGTAACGCTCTATGGAGCCATCAGATTTATGTTTGGTGCGAAAGACCCCAACCTACTATATTAGTATTGGGTAGTGGAGAAACAAGTGTCCAAGTTTGGTTGCAAGGTAGAGCTTGAAGCTCATCTAACATGGCTTGACACCAATGAGGGAACTTCTTAGCTTGGGTGTAACAAGTAGGGTTAGTGTGAAAGGTGATATAGTCAAGGAATGTGCATAAGATTCGTGTGTTTGCACGAGTACAAGTAACCATAGGTGTGGAGTTGGTGGTGATGGTGATGGTTGTGGTGGTAATGAGGGTGATAAAAATGGTTAAGTGGAAGTAGGTAAATTTGGTGAATAGGTAGATGGTAGGGGTAAGGGTAAGGGAATTATAGTAGATGGTGAAGTGGATGTTTGAGTGGTGTTTGATGTAGCATAAAGAAATAGTGTCTCAATAAACCGAACATGGCGAGAGAAATGGACTTTGTAGGTTTGGGGTCAAGTCAACGATAGCCTTTATAATGTGGAGAGTATCCAAGAAAGACACATGGAGTGAATTTTGGTGTGAGTTTGTTATGCCATGTGGATCCAAGGAAAGGAAAATAAGCACACCCAAAGACCTTTAGCTGAGTAAGATTAGGTTTAGTGAGGTAGAGGAGTTCATGAGGGGTTTTGTGATGTAAAACTGGTGTAGGAAGTAGATTAATGAGGTAGACGGTTATGGAAAAAGCTTCAAACCAAAAAGTTTTGAGAAGAGATGCATGAAAAAGGAGGGTAAGGCCAGTTTCGGTGATATGTCTAATTTTTCGTTCAGTAACGCCATTTTATTGAGGATTGTATGGGCATGAAATGCAGTAAGAGATACCATTTAAGATGAGGTACTGGGCAAGAGGGCCTTTTGTTAGTTTATGAGCCCCATCACATTGAAATGATTTAATTTTTATAGAAAAAAGATTTTCAGTGAAGGCTCTAAAGTGTTGAAAATGATGAAAAACTTGAGATTTGTGAGTTTAAGAATAAATCTAGGTGTAGCGACTAAAATCATTAATAAAAATGAGAAAGTAACGGAAATCCGAGAAAGACAAGGTAGGGGATGGACCCCAAATATCACAGTGGATTAGTTGTAAAGGAGTAGTTGACACTCGCAATGATGGAGAAAAGGGTAATCTAGTGCTTTTACCTTGAAAACATGAGGTACAAGACTTTTTTACATGAGATTTAACAGGAAGACTATGAGATAATTGAGAGAAGATTTTGGTTTATGGATAACTAAGACGTTGATGCCAAATGTCAGGAGATGCTTGGCAAGCAGTGAAGGCGAATGAATTATAAAAGGATTGAGGAATCTTCCTTGGATATAGATGACCTTGAATGGGTCCTGTGAGAAGGGGAATCCTGGTTTTGAGATCTTTCACAACATAGCCAAAATGATTAAATTCAATCAAGCATGAGTTATCAATGGCAAATTTACCAATAGATAAGAGATTTGTAATAATTTATGGAACAACTAAAATGTCATGAAGATAAAGAGGCTTAGGCATTTGAGTGAGCTGAGATGAGCCAGTTGAAGTGATAGAAAGAGAATTACCATTACCGACGAGCAGTTGGTTGTGACTATTATATGGTTCTACAGAGTCTAGTAGTTAGGGATCAGGTGTCATGTATGCAATAACACCTGTGTCGGGAAACCATTCAGTGATTTGGCTAGGTGGATGAGGGATGGTGTTGGTTGAATCATGTATGGTTAAGGCAAAAAAGGTAGTATTAATGGTATTTTGGCTAGGTCTAGGTTGGGCATTTCTGGAATTTGAATATAAAAAATGGCATCGTGCAGCAGTTTAACCGGTTTTATAATATATTTGACATGTAGAGGGTGGGTTAGTGGGCCAGGTACTTGGATTAGACTGGGAATAGTAGTGCTGGGAATAGGGTATTGGGCTAGGTTGGTGGGCTGGGTTATGATAGGTGGGTTAGTATTTGTTTTGAGGAGTTGTTTGGAGTGGGTCGTTTATAATAGGTTTGGGTCCAATGAAGGGAGGCCTATGTCTGGGCCAGGAGCCCGGTGGTGATTTGGAGTGAAAAGAGGGATTAAGGATTTGTTGAAGGAGGAACCATCCTTGGCTAGGCCATCGACTAGCGTGGGCAAAGCTTCGGCGAGAGTGGTGGTCGGTGGCGACGAAGGCAACAGGATGATCTGAAGCAGCAGGCGAGAGATATAGAAGCAAGTGTTACTCGTGAAGGATAAGCTTCGAGCAGAGCTTCGGAAACGATGGTGGCGACTCGCAATTTTCAATCGTTGTGGCAAAGGATTCATAGTCTAGCAGAAGACCATTAAGGGCTAAAAGGACTAGGTCATCGTCAGAGATGGTATCGCCGATGGCCGCAAGTTCCTCTGAAGTTGAAGAAAGGTTGGTGAGAAAATCTGAAATTGATTGATTACCTTTGTGTGTTGTGTGTAGACGATGATGGAGAAGCGAACGACGAGCATTGGTTTGATGGAGAAAGTGATGGTCCAGGCGAGTTCATAGTGCGTGGGTGGTGTCACAGCCAAAAGCAAGAGAGGACAGTATCGAGGATAGGGTAGCAGTGATGGTACAATATACCAGGCCATCATTTCTGTCGCAGTTAATATAGTCGGATAGTGTTGAAGCAAAGGAAGAAGCTTGAGAGTTGGGCTTCGGTGGTGTGGAGTGCAGTCAATATGGGTGAGTAAATTACATATGCGTAAGATTATTTTTACTTGATTTCACCAGACCAAATAATTTGAGTTGTTTAGGACAATTGTAATGAAGTTGGTGATGTTTTGAAGAGGAAGAACAATAGGTGTGGTAGGTGTTGGTGGTGGGTTTTATGATAGTGATTGGTCAAGGTTTGTGGTGGCCATGGGAGAGGGGTGAGAACAAAATATGTGAAATAGGGGTAGTGGTGGAGAACATAATATGTGAAGAATTAATTATAAAGATAAAATCTCTAGAATAATTACTATCCAATTTGAAATTATAATGAGATTATAATTATAAGATTCTGATTGCAATTTAGTATTATTCCAAAAATGTTCTTAGTCGTAGTTTCATCAAGATGGGATATTAATAAAGTGGTTAGACTAGCACACATTATGTTTCTTTCTTATGAAGAAACTAATCAATCTCATATATTAAAGTGTAGAGACATTTAAGTAAATATGCTGGTGTTTATTAGAGAATAAGTTTACTGAACTGACCCAACCTTGAGGATCCCAAATAGAATATTACTTGTATGTCTCTATATTTACTCAAGCATGATGGTTGTATAATTAATCTAGGGACTTGATATTACCAAAGTTATCTCATATAGGAATTACTATATTTTGATGCTACTTATAATCTATTTTAATATGTGGGTCATTTGGTAGTACTTGAATATAGTATGAATTATAAGGAGATAGTTGTGTGAATCGATATAAGGTTCGTCACCCTCAAGTAATTAGGGAGAATGTTCTAATATTCTTTATTAGTGATGATTTAGGAATTCTCTACTTATAGTGAATTGAAATTTGAAAAGGAATTTTTAGATATCAATTATAAATCATTTACTAATTAGTAAGAACGAATGTGATTGGATTAAATAGAGTAGACGTTAATTCCATACTCTATTCCAATTGGAATATTGTATGACGAAAGAATCAAATTATACATTATAACCATACATGGATAGGTTCGCCAAACTACTTTGACATTCTTAATATTTGGATGGTCATGATATATTACTAGATATCAATCTTGATCTATAATCATAAATTTTTTTAATTGGAGAATTAAAGATGAATTAAAAGGAGTTTTAACTTATCTAATTCTAATTATAATTTATGATTATTGCCAACATATTAAGAATCTAATGGGTCACACATATAGGTTTATTGAAAGATAATAAAATTTAATTAAGTTGGACTTAATTGTAAAGTTTAAGAAACTTTATGATCAAATATGAGATATTTGATTTAATTAAAAATTAAATTATAATTATAATTAGAGTTAGACTTTAATTATGATTTATATTTGATTTTTTAATATAAAAAATATGATTTTTTCACTATAAAAGAAGGCAACACTATGGTTGCTAGTACGACTTTGCCTCCGCTCGAAAAGGTTTTGAGTTCTCTTCCAATTACCTTTGGATACTGTTAGAAACAGGGCACCTGAACGACTGTGGTTTAGATAAGAGAATAATTCACTGCGATAGTAAATCCTTCATTCAGGTTTGTCTATAACTTTATTTTATTTCAAGTTAAATTTTGTTAAATTGATCATGTGAAGAAAACCTTAAATTTTTTCGTTGTATTATCGATTTGATCGATATAGGTTTCCCAGCATTATTTATTTTGTGACTTACATAAGAATCACTAATTATGTAATTATCTGTAAGTTAATTATATCAAAATTACTTAGTTTAATTTTTTTAAAAAAATTTCATTAGTACCATAAAGATTCTCTTATAAATTGAAATTTTCATTTATGCATTACTTTTGATATTATCACTAATAAATATTTTAACGTTATAATTGTACCATCTTCTACTTTGAGAAAAGAGAAGAATGAATATTAAGTTTTTACTTCTTTGAAATTTTTGATGTCATTGACTTTTCTACGTTCTTTTTTTTATTCAAAATTTCTTGATAAGATGGACCACCATTACGAACATTTAGATTGATAAAAAGAATGGAAGGTCATCATTTGTGCAATGAGAAGATACTTTTGGAACTCTTTTATTAAGTCATAAGAAATGGCTTGGGATAAACTATCAATGTCTATTAATAGTGGTTAAGATGATGGCGAAATTATTGTTATTAACATTCAAGGGTGAAGCTATAATGCTTATTATTGAGAGGTGAAGCGGGATCTTAGCTTAGGGGTTGTTTGGTAGAGTTTTGGTTTTTGGTTTTGGTTTTTAACATAAAAATCGAAAAAGACAACACACTAATACAGCACAAAAATCGAGGATAAAACACAAAAACCAATACAAATATATCAAAACTACAACTAAAAATCACAACTCACAGTAATACCAAACAACCCCTTAATTTATGGCTTGGGTTTGGTTAGATAATATTAGTTCGACACTTCAATCCTTAACTACTGCAAAGACTATTGCAATGAAAGGAATTAAGGGCATATTTAGTTGAATTGTGGGTTTTAATTTTTTGTTGTGATTGTTATATTTTTGTATTGGATATTGTGTTTTCTTTTTCAAATTTTGTACTGTATTAGTGTGTTTTCTTTATCAATTTTTGTATTTAAAAAATCAGGAAATGAAAACCAAAAACTAAGAGGAACTAAACAAGCCCTAAGACAACGTAGTTCTTTTTCTTTTTTTTTTCTTTTTGTGCATTGTCTTTTAAGATATTTATAAATTAAGTTGAAGCAAGAAAGGGAGAATTTCATGGAACATTATCATACCTTATATTTTTTCTTTTAAAATTGAATTCCCAGTCCTATATAAAATACTTCTTTGAATTGCTCTACTTTTTGAAGAGGCTCTACCATCTAAATTAAACTTTGTGCAATGTGCTTTATATTATAAAGTTCAAATTTTTAACTTGGAATTGCTATTATAATAACTAATCATATTTTTAATATAAAGCTTAAATTTTTACTAACTTTTTGTGTTTAATTGAATTTTACTTGAAGAAAATTTATAATTCACAACACCTCTTTACTCATTTGAAATACAATTTTACAAAATAATTTTGATTTTTTTATTCTAAAAATTTTATTCTTTTGTTAAAATCAGTGTTTTAAATACCGTACCGATACCGGTACCGGATTGGTCCCGAAAACGGTACTGTACCGGTACCGTTTCGGATAATTATTTTAAATTATAAATTCATTTGTAAATTTTATAAAA
>JAOXYD010162679.1:0-10235 GCA_028565735.1 Pinacopodium congolense | reverse complement strand
ATTCCTCGTTGAAGACCAACAATTGCAACCTTTTCTTTCTCTCACTTTTACTTCGTCATTTTGCCATTATTGTCCTCCTTCGAAGCTCCATCGACTGTCTCCTTCGATCTCCGAGCCTTCAAATCATCAGTTTCAAGCTCCTCTAGTGTCTAGCAACCTTCTTGGACCACTTTGGAGCCTCGACAAGGCTCTAAAACTGTTTCCCTCTTTTTTTGACATTGCTTTCATTGATCTTTGTCTCCAGTAAGCCTCCTGCGACTCCAATGACAGATTTTTGCTCTTGGTAACTCCCTTAATAAAAGCCCTATGATTTCTAGCTTTAAGTAAACTTAGAACTAGTTTAATTTAAGGTTAGGTTTTTGGGACTTAATTTTAAACTTTGGATTGACAAATTAGCCTGAATTTCTTATGTTTTCTTGTAATTAAAAGCATAATTAGGCTTCTAAAAAGTTCAATTTCACTTATGTATGATCAATTTTGCTTTCCCCCAATTTGTAAAATTTTTTGATTAGGGTTAGTATAATTTTTATCCAATTTATAGGTATTTTTTAAAAATTTCTTGTTTAAACTTTAATTAAATAGTGTCTTAAGCTTTGTATGTAGCCAATTTTATCTGATTGAATTTATTTTTAAAATTCCTAATTTCTAGATTTTCAATCTAGGGTTTAATCAAATTTTTTGTCAATTTATCCTATTTTAATAAAATTAGAATGTTTAAAATCAAATCAAATGTTTAATTGAGGCACTTAAACTTTTTTAATTTTGTCTTAGTCTAAAATCTATTTCAAGGTTTAAAGTTAAGTGATTATTTATTTATAGATGTTTATTGCCTTCTTGCTTATTGGAAAATTTTTAAGTGGATTCAAGCTTGTTCAGAGATGTTCAACTATGTTTTAGTGTTGCACTCTTAGTCACCTTAGCTTTATTACATATACAGGTTGTGTGATTAGATCCATCAATACGAATTGCTCTTACGCTTTACCTTTCCTAGAGCCTTCTTAGGTATTTTTTGTTCATCAAAACTCTCAATTCTACCATGGTTAGAACTCTAAGCGGTAGTACCTCTAGGGGTAGGATAACCTCATCTAGTGACTACCTAAACACCACTACCCCTGAATTTCAAAGTTATGCGTTTAGGAAACTTTCAAAAAATTGTTTCATCTCACCTACTCATTGAGACACCTATAAGGAAAATGGTTTAGTTCAATATTTCATTGATCAAGGGCGGGAACCTATCCTCACCCTTACAACTGAAACTTGTCCCACAGCTATTAAATTGTTCTATTGTAACTTGAGGGAAGTAAAGGAGGATGGTGAGTATATCATCTACTCCAAAGTAAAAGACACACCTATCAGATTATCTCGAGACATAATTAATAACATTTTAGGAATACCTATTCCTCCCTTTTTTTCCTATTATGATTGTATGTCTAAATTTGACTCCTCCCATACCTTAGCAAAGAGAGTCCAAATCATTTTAGAGTTAGAAAGTGAGGAGGGAATCACGGAAAAACCAAAGGATGTTAGGAACTTAAGTACGATACCAAAATTTCATCATCTTTTTTATCAAATATATCTTCCTATCTACTGGTGGTCATTATATGACCTAAATTATGATCTCTGGGTTTTTTTCTACTCTGATGCTTAATGAAAAGATCCATTTAGGATATTTCATCTTGCACAATATGATCCATTTTTTTGTAGCAAGAAGAGAAGCCAACAAATGCCCTATACCCTGATTCTTGGCCACATCTTCCAGCATTTTCACATTCCTCCTCTAAAAGATGGCTTTGAGCAACAACCTTTATTTGATCAATACTCCCTAAAGTGAATGGGCTTTCATATTGTTGGTGGTCACATAACTAGACCTCATTAAAGACATCGATCAGTTCCTCCTCTTGATGTTGACATACCTAATCTAGCTCCAATGATTCAACCTACCTCTACACCCCTTGATGATGATGCTACTACTGCGCCAGTCTCTCCTACACCTGCTGCCACTTCCTATGATGTTGAGGCTACACTCACTCTACTTCATCACAAGGTGGACCATTTGACGGATAGACTCAACAAGCATAGTGCTCTACTTCGACGAGCACAGTGATCTACTTAGAGAGCACAACTCTTTACTACAAGAGATTCTATCCAAATTGCCACCTCAGCCACCTTCAAACACTTAGTATTTTACCTTTTATGTTTTTGTACTTATGCTACATTTGGTTGTATGACATTTTATCATTTATGATATTAACCTCTCCATATTATGTCTTTTTACCTTAGCTTATACACTATTTTCTTTCATACTTGGCTTTATGTCTATATCCTTTTGGTGATTCTAAAAATGGGGAGAAGGATGTGATAAAAGCAAATCGATAAATGTTCGAAATATGTTTTTTAATTAAGGGGGAGCTAACAATTGAGGAGGAGCTACTTACTTGTTTTCATTTGATTTTAAATTCTTTGACAACTGTTACTTTATGACAAATTATTTACTATGCTATGGTACTTGTTCTGATTATTGTGTTTCTCATATTACCTAGTTTTGTTATCACCAAAAAGGGTGAGATTGTTGAACAAAGGGTAGTTCCACCTTATTTTGGTAATGACAAAACAATTCTTATTTCTAACGTATATGTTTTAAGTATGTTTCAAAGATAGGTTAGAATGATCAATCAAAGAGTGTTGAAGAAGAAACTGAAGAATTACATGAAGACTTAAAGTCTTGAAGAAGAAGTTTTTTAGAACAAGTTTATTTTGGCTTACTTAGTGTAAATTGTAGTTGCTTTCATTTTAATATTATCAAGAGGCTTTATGTAACTGTTCATAAATACATGTTTTAGAATATGCATACAGGTGTATAATCAAGAAGGTATTATGTGTTTTTAATATGATTGCATCTTTTGATAAATGTTTAATTTGGTTAGAAAAATATGAATAAAGTATTAAAGATAAGTTAAAGAATTGTTTGAGTGCATGGTTGTTTGGTTGATTATGTATAAATGGGTTTAATACTTATTCGGCTGTTAGTTCTAAGGTCGATTGACTGAATAAGATAGATTGGTTGACCGAATGATTTGTTCAGTCAACCAATCTATCTTATTTGGTCGACCGAATGAATGGATCAGTTGACCAAACATAATCACAAAGACTTATTGGTCAACCAAACCAATAGATCGGTTCACCGAATGTTTAGAAACTTCCAAAGTCAAGAGAGAATTATAACGTTGTACAACGAGTAAAACATTTATTACTTTTGCCTATTGAACAAATGGTAATATTACCATTTGTCCATCGGATTTATCATATTCTGAGATGTATAAATAGGACAGATTATTACATGTGTATATACGTTTGATATACAGAAAGTGAAGAGTGATTATACTATTTTAAAGTCTTACAAAGCTTTCATTTTTCAACGATTTATTACTTGAAAGATTTTAGTAATTTGTTGTGTCTATGATTTCTTGAGAAAAGTAATCAAGTATTTTTTTATGCATTCATTCATAAGTCTCTTGTGTTTATTAAGTGAAGATTCTTTTCAATTGTAATTGAGTGATCATGAGGTTATTGTTTAGCCTAAGAAAAAGAAATGAGTCGAAGGTTTTCCTTTAGTCTATAAAAAAGGATTGTATCTGAGACTTTGATTATTGTTATAAGAATGAAAGTTAAACAGTGGTGTTAGGGACTGGATTAGGAGTAAGTGGATAGCTCTTAACCAGGATAAATAAAGGTGTAAACTCTCCTCTCTCTCTATCTTTAGTTTTACATTCATATTATTTGATTGGTTGTTTAGATTAATCTGTTTAAACTTCTGTAATCATAGTAAGAATTTTGATACATAAGGCATTAGTTAGTTTTGAGAATTGGTGATGAGAAAGTTGAATTTAACATGAAAAAATCTTTGAAGAAACCGGTGGATAGTAATGTTTGTATAAAGATTAACATTATGGATGATTATGTTAATGAAGTTGAAGAGCAAGTTAAGGAAATGAGGGAAGTTCAAGGAGATAAGAGTGTGGATGAAGAAGATCTGTTTGAGGAGGTGGAAAACAAAAAGTTAGAGAGGAAGGATGCACCTATACCACCCTCTATTATGAGACCACCTGCATTAGAGTTGAAACCCTACCTTCCCATCTCAGATACATATTTTTAAGTGAGAGCCACACCTTGCCCACCATTATTTCTAACCAATTAGATTTAGAGCAAGAGGAGAAAGTGGTAAAGACCATCAAGAAAAGAATGAGGGCTAAAGGTTGGTATATTTCTAATATCAGAGGTATTATCCCAAATTTAGTTATGCATAGAATTTATCTTGAGGATATGTGTAAGAAGGTAAGAGAAAGACAAAGGAGATTGAACTCAAATATGCAAGAAGTGGTGAAATAAGAGGTCATAAAGCTTTTGGATGCAGGCATCATTTATCCTGTTTCGGATAGTGAGTTTGCGAGTCCAGTTCAATGTGTACCTAATAAGGGAGGCATAACGGTGATAGAAAATGATAAAGAAGAGAAAATTTCAACCAGGACTATCACCGATTGGAGAGTATGCATAGATTCTATGAAATTGAACTTGGCTACCAAGAAAGACCATTTTCCCCTACTTTTTTAGACCAAATAATTGAGTGAGTAGTAGCACTTATTTTCTATTGTTTTCTAGACGTATACTCAATTTATAACCAAGTTTTCATTTACCTAGAAGACTGAGAAAAGACTACCTTTACTTGTCCATATGAGAATTTTGCATAAAAAAGATGCCATTTGGTCTTTGTAATGCAATCGTCACTTTTCAGAGGTACATGATGGCAATCTTTGTGGACACGATTGAGGATATTATAGAGGTATTTATGGATTATTTTTCTATTTTTGGAGACTTTTTTACCACTATTTTTTTTAATTTGGATAGAGTTCTCCAAAGATACGAAGAATCTCACTTGGTGCTTAATTGGGAGAAGTGGTACTTCATGGTGTAAGAAGGAGTTGTCTTGGGGCATAAAATAGTCCCTAAAGGGATTAAAGTGGATAGAGCCAAAACTTAAGTCCTTGATAAATTCCCACCTTCAATAAATGTCAAGGGCATCCGAGCATTTCTTGACAACTCCAAGTTTTATTGACGGTTTATCAAGGATTTCTAAACCCTTGATTGACCTATTAATTAAAGATGTTCCTTTTAACATTGATTGTGATTTTCTTTCTGATTTTAAAAAATTAAAAAGGGCACTCACTTTGGCACCTATATTAGCTCCCACATATTGGAAATTACCATTAAATATCATATGTGATGCTAGTGATAATGCAATTGGATGTGTTCTTGGACATAGGAAGGAAAAGAAGTTACATGTCATCTACTATGTAAGAAAAACGTTAACAGGGGCTTAGTTGAACTACACAAAAATTGAAACAGAATTGCTTACAGTGGTATTTGCTTGTGAAAAATTTCGTGTTTATCTTTTAAGCTCAAAGGTTATTATGTTTTACAGATCATGTAGCACTTTGATATCTTTTTTCTGAAAAGGAGGCCAAGCCATGACTAATTCTATAGGTGCTCTTACTCAAAGAGTTTGATATTGAGATCAAGGATAAGAAAGGAGCAGAAAATTTAGTGGTTGATCACTTATCAAAATTTGAAAAAAGAGATTGTTGAAAGGAAGGAGAGATAAAGGAGGCTTTTCTCGATGAGACTTTAATGATAGTAAACGATCTTTTCCACCATAGTTTGTGGATATTTCCAATTATCTATTAAGTGGTATCCTTCCCTCTAATCTATCTTACTAGTAAAGGAAATGATTTTTATTTCAGTGTACTTATATATATGGGATAAGCCTGTACTATATAAGCTTTGTGCTGATAGTTTAATTCACAGGTGTGTCCCCAAAGATGAGACACAAAAAGTATTAACCCACTGTCATAGTTCATCTTATGCAGGGTATTATGGAGCAAACAAGACTATAGCCTAAGTAATCAAATGTAGTTTTTATTGGCTGAGTTTGTTCAAGGATGATAGAGCATTTATCCTACATTGTTATAGGTATCAAAGACTGGGGAATATATCCAAAAGAGATGAGATGCCACTCTCCAACATACTTGAAGTTGAAATGTTTTATGTTTAGGGGATAGAATTCATAGGACCTTTTATATCCTCATTAGGTAATTCTTATATCCTAGTTAGTGTTGATTATGTTTCTAAATGGGTTAAGGCCATAGCTGCTCTAAAGAATGATGGTAAGGTAGTCTAAAAGTTTATCAAGAAGATATTCAATAGGTTTTGAGTACCTATAGTGGTTATAAGTGATGGTGGAGCTCATTTTTGCAATCGATATTTCGACGCACTTCTGAAACAATATGGAGTTCACCATAAAGTAGCTACCATCATCACTCTCAAATAAGTGGCCAAGTTGAAGTAGTAAATAAGGAGTTGAAGAAAATTATGGAAAATGTAGTAAACAACTCAAGGAAGGATTAGACGCTGAAGTTAGATGATGCATTATGGGTGTACCGGACAGCTTTTAAGACTCTTATAAGTACAACTCCTTACTGACTGGATTTCAATAAAGCATGTCATTTACCTTTTGAATTGTGATGAACCAAGGGGGTTCCAATCTTATTTTTGATGATAATAGAAGATCATTATTACTAATGATTTGAATTTGCATTGTTATGGTCAAAGATAGGTTTATTTCAAAATGACTCTATTTGTAAAGCTTGAAGTTCAGAGGGCTAAGATGAAGCTAAAGGAAAAACAAGAGTTATGGAAGCTACAAGACCTTAGTTAGGGTGTCTTGCATACAATTTTTAAGTTTCACTAATTGTCCCATTGATCTAGGGATTCAATTTTAATCAAGCATTTCATATAGTTTTTTTTTAAAACTTGGCATAAAGTTTCATAACATAATCATTAAATCATTTTTATTATTCATATGGTCTAAAATTATTTTTTAAAATTGTGTTTGAAGTCTTATTTTTATTTATTGGTTCAATGATTAAAAATGAGAGTTCTTTAAATTGATTTTACTTTGAAAACCTAAATGATATTAAACGAAAATCAACGTGATGAAAGACATGCGCACCTTTCGAACAAGTAATAAAGTGGACTAATTTTCAGACCTCGAATGTCGAACCCACAAGGAAAAATGGTATTCTTACATTAATTGCTAGATTAATTAGATTAAAATTATCTAGGAAAATCCAAATTAATTAATTTAAAAGATGAAAATATAAAATTACCAAACTATCCTAATTTTCCTTCAAACCTTGCAATTTTAATTTATAAAATTACTGAAAATGGTAAACTTGAGGAATTCCAGCTCTGGATAAGTGATTAATGAATTAATTGGGCTTTAAAAAAATTCAAAGGTAGATTAGTGTTCCTTCACAAATTTAAGACAAAGCTATGGTTAAGACTTATTCATTTTCTCCATTAAACTTAGTTTAAAGTTTAGCTATACTTTAAATCTAGCCAATGGGCTTTAGTTTAAAGAAGGTGAGTTCTAGAATTTTAATCTTAGATATCTAACTCTCACAAATAATCTAGGTTTGGTAATGTAAGGATTGATTTATGTTGTTTATTGATTTTTCTAACAACCTAGGTAGATTTTTCGAATCCTAGATTATCTTTCACTCTAATCTTAGTTGATCAGGCCAAAATTAGAACATTAAGATTTTCAATAAACAAAATCAGAACTAAGTGAAATAATTTTCTTTGTTTTTTAGGATTTCAAGAGGAGTACTTAGTATGTTGATAGTGCATGTTCTAGACATATGGCCGAAGATGCTTCTCAATTTTTTTCGTTGAAAGACAAAGATAGTAGCTATGTAACTTATGGAGATAATGCCAAGGGTAAGATAATTGGCATCGATAAGATCGATAAGATTTGTAAGGCATGTCAAATGGGTAAGCAAACCAAGACTTCATTCAAGAAGAAAAATGTGGTAATAACCTATAGATCTTTAGCATTATTGTATATGGGCTTGTTTAGACCTTCTAGAATTGCTAGTTTAGGTGGAAAATTGTATACATATGTGATTGTTAGTGACTATAGTAGATTCACATGGGTAATATTTCTTACTAGTAAGGATGAATGCTTTAGATCTTTTTTTAAATTTTCAAAAAGTGTTCAAATGGAAAAAGGCGACATGATAAATTCAATTAGAAGTAATCATGGTAAAGAATTTGAAAATGAAATGTTTGATGCATATTATGAATAAAATGATATGTTTCATAACTTTTCATCTGCTAGAACTCCTCGGCAAAATGGAGTTGTTGAAAGGAAAAATAGGAATTTATAAGAAATGGCTAGAACAATGTTAAATGACTATGGCATTCCTAAATATTTTTGGGCAGAAGCCATTGTTTGTGCATGCCATGTATCCAATAAAGTTTATATAAGACCTTATATGGATAAAACTTCTTATGAATTGTGGCCTGGAAAGAAACCGAAAGTAAGTTATTTTAAAGTGTTTAGTTTAAGTACTTCATTTTAAATACTAGAGATAATTTGGGCAAGTTTGATACTAAATTAGAAGAAGGTATATTTTTTGGCTATTCTTTTACTAGTAGAGCTTATAAAGTGTTTAACAAAAGGACTATGATGATTGAAGAGACTATACATGTTATATTTGATGAATCTAATCCTTTTTATATGAAGAAGAGTATGGATGATGATGATTTAGACTTAAGCAAAGATCTAGAGAACTTAGGGTTAGAAGAGCTTAAAGAAGACACCTTGAAAATCAAGGATGTTAAAAGTGCTTTTTAAATGGTTTTATTCAAGAGGAGGTATATGTAGAACAAACCCCTAGTTTTAAAAATCATGATACACTAGAACATGTTTATAAACTTGATAAAGCTTTGTATGGTTTAAAACAAGCACATATAGCTTGGTATGATAGATTAAGTTCTTTTCTTTTTTCAAAATGGTTTTACTAAAGGAAAAGTTAATATTTCCTTGTTTATAAGGAAAGAAAATAATGACTTATTGATTTTTTAGATTTATATGGATGATATTATATTTAGTGCTACTAATGATGATTTATGTCAAGAGTTTGCAAAAAGTATGAGCAAAGAATTCAAGATAAGCATGATGGGCGAGCTAAACTTCTTTCTTGGACTCCAAATCAAGCAAATGAAGGATAGAATCTTTATCAACCAAGTAAATTAAACATAAGAGCTTCTCAAGTGATTTGGAATGAGTCAAACAAAACCATTAGGCACTCCAATGTCTATCACCATAAAATTAGAAAAAGATGAAAAGGGTAAGCTAGTAGATGTCAAGCAATGTCGAGGTATGATTGGTAGCTTAATATATTTGACTGCTAATAGACTTGATATCATGTTTAGTATATGCTTGTGTGTTAGATTTTAGTCAAGTCCTAAAGAGTCTCACTTATTGGCTGTTAAAGAATTTTGAAATATTTGGCAGGTTCATCATCCTTAGGTTTGTGGTATCCTATAAATGCATTATTTGAGTCAGTTAGCTATTAAAGTGTTGATTATGCTGGTAGTTTACTGGATAGAAAAAGCATCTCTAATACTTGTCAATTTCTAGGTCATACATTAATCTCACAGTTTAGTAAAAAGTAAAATTCAATAGCTTTATCTATAGCTAAAGCTGAGTATGTAGCGGTTGGTAGTTGTTGTGCACAAGTTCTTTAGATTAGGCAACAATTTAGAGATTATGTCATGGAAATAACAAAGATACCCATTAGGTGTGATAACACTAGTGCCATTTACCTAATCAAGAATCCAATTTAACATTCAAGAACGAAGCATAATGAGATAAGGTATCATTTTATCAGAGATCATGTGCATAATGGTGATATCGAATTGGAATTTGTTGACATACACCACCAATTAGTGGATATATTCACTAAACCAATATGTGAGGATAGGTTTTGCATGATAAGGAGAGAACTAAGCATGATTGTGATAAATGTGTTTTAGTATATGTTTTTTCTAAATGTTTTGCATGTGGTTCTTGCATATTAAGTTGATGTTATTGTGTTTTAAGATTTATTTTGTGTGTTTTGTTTAGTATAATTTTAATTATTGTTTTGTTTGTGTTTAGTATTAATTTCGAATAAGTTTTGTTTATTTATTATTATTTAATTATTAATGTTAGGTTAAAATTAAATCTTATTGGTGTATTTATTTATTATGTAGGGTTTATTAAAATTTAAAAATTAAAGTAAAAAAAAAGGAACATGGAAGACTATAGCCTAGCCTGCCTAGAGAGAGCCTGC
>JAOXYD010162648.1:0-10236 GCA_028565735.1 Pinacopodium congolense | reverse complement strand
GTCTTTATCTGAAAAAAAAAAAAAAAAAGAAAGAAAGAAAGAGTTTATGACAATAAACAACAGGACCCCATGGACATGAATGGCATTGGAAGAGAAAAGAAAGGGATGTGTAATGACAAAATGGACAACAGTGTACTGAAGCCATAGATGATAGGGCCGCCTCAACTTCGGTAGTTCATTATGTGGGTGTAATCTGTTTTAGCTACCATTTTACCAAATGAATGTAAAGATTTCTACGTAACGTCAATGACTAATTTTGTGTCTAGACTTGCAAGGGCAACAAGCCACAGCCATGCCACAAATTAAATGTGCTCAATGTCATATCTTGTGTAAATGTATGGAAATTTTGATAAATAATATGCCAATTCATCTTTACTTGTTACTTTAGATATTATCTCCACTGGTCAGATGAATCAAAATAAAGTCAATAAGAGTGGATATTTTATTATCCACAAATGTGTTGGAAAATGATGGAAATAGAAGATGAGAAACAATAGGATTGAATGTTATCATATATCTGTTAATAAGTTATCATATATCGATTACTCAATAAATGATTATGGTATGAAATGCTTCTATAAAACAATATTTAGTAAATCTCTACTTAAAATAAAGCATGAGTAATTGCTTGTATATTTATTATCTGCAGTACATTGAAGTTAATAATTGTAAAGAAGTATATAATTATAAGCATAAAGTAAAATTTCGAGCATTAACATATTGTAAGAGTGAAAAATACATTAATGATTTATTATGTGAGTTCAGTTGAAATCTTACTTTCCACTTACTTAATTCATGGAATAATTAAAAATTTATAGTTATATTTAGATCAATGGCTAAAGGCTCAATTCAGCTATTAAGATTTAAATCAAAGTTCAAAAAAGGCCCTAGTATTTTACAATATTTAAATAAGACTCTAATGTCTACAAAAATATTTTTAAAAGATCCTATTGCTTATAAAATATTAAAAAAATCACTCTAACCCCAATGAAAACTCTTTTTTTTCCCATCTAATTCCTAATAACTCTTGTTGATGTGGTATTGTTATTGTATCTTTTTAAATGATTTTTTTATTGTATTATTGCTACATTAGTAGGATGACATGGCACCTAATATAATTTTAAAGATTCAATTTAGGAATTTAGGGTTTCCAATTGCTATTCAACATGTTTTAACTATTTAGTGACTCTTGAGACTTCAAATATATATCTTATGCATCGTTATATCCCTTTCAAGTTTCTTTCTTTCTCTTTTTAACTTTTAACAAAACCCTAGTTCATCTAACTAATAGTTGAATAAAAAGATTAAAAGAAGACAATTTTTTGTTTTTTTCTTGTTAAGATTGATTTGTTCTTAACTTAAAACTAAAAAAACTACACTTTTAACTGTGAAGGCTTCATCGATAGGTATGCTTTACATCTTTATGGGTAATTCTTAATATTTATTTGGTGAGTAGTATGACTTATATGTTGTTATAAATTTAAAATGGTTTCAATTTCGACAGGTGCATAAATAAGAGTTACATCATCAACTTCAAGATGATATTAGATGTTCTGCTAATTGAAAAGATTGATCCATTCTCGGGAGAAGTAGCTAGTGAGGATAGTTTAGATCGTTGGTTTTGATAGTTTAGATCATTGGTTTTCTCATTTGCAGCAAGCTGGGGAGGAAAGATAAACACTAGACAAGATTGTACTTGATGAAGAAGGATTAAAAGATGAAATACTTTTTAAAAATAAAACTATTAGCTAGATGAAGTGGGGTCTTGTTAAAAAGAAAAAAAAAGAAAAGAAACATGAAAGGGATATAATGATGTACATGATATTTGTTTGAATCCTCAAGAATGGTTAATTATATGACATACATTGAATCCCTAAAATTATATTGGTTGTTATGTCATTATGTTGATGTGGAAAAAGCCCAGTGAAAGATGCGATAATAGCAGGAGTTAATGGAGGATCAGTAGAAAAATAAATTATTGTTAGTATCGAGGTGTTTTAAAAATAAATTTTTTTATAAATGTTATGGTCTTTTTATTTTTATTTTTACTTTTTTGCAAACAATACAGTCTTATATGAATGATTTTTCAAATGTTAGGGTATTTTTTAACCATTAATTCAAACCTTAAATGTTCAATTGGATTTTCAGCCTTAAAATTAAAAAGTAAGATTATGGAAGTGAAGGATGAAAGAAGGTTTATTTGTAAATATTTAAAATAAACAAGGAAAAATATTTACTAATTTTCATTATCTCTATAACAATATTTGATATAAAATTTGTATGTATTATCCTATCAAGGTTGTAATCACAGTGTGTTTAAAGGTTACTAGAGAGACCTAAAAGAATGACCTAATATATAAAGAGATGTATAAATCTTTAATATATAATATAAGGACTACTAAAGGTTATAAAGCTTAAATTTAATAGATATTATTTTCAAATATTAATTTAAATTATCAATCTTAAAGGTATTGATCTCAAATTTGAATATTTTTATTATCATAAATATAAATTTTTTAATCTTTTTATTAGAAATGAGTGTAAAAGATCAAAACATCTCAAATTAACTCTTTTTATAATTATAAAAGGACAAATTTTAATATATATATATATATATAAAGATAACATCATAGAACTTCTAATTAAATACATGTTCTCAATTTGAAATCAAAGAATAAAAGAAGGAAGAAGAAGGGATCCAAACAAAAAGTCCAAGGACCACTATTAAAGACTAAGAAAGAACTTGCTTTGCATAGTTTATTATGTATTTGATTCATAGCCAAATCCCTTTTGTTTTTTTATAGATGTTTTCTGTGAAAGAAACATCTAATTGCGATACCTAGAGCATGTTTAGTTGAGATGTGGGTTTAAGTTTTTTGTTGTGGTTGTTATATTTTTGTATTAGGTATTGTGTTTTTTTATAATTTCTATGTTGTATTAATATGTTTTCTTTATCGATGTTTGCATTTAAAAAAACAGGAAACGAAAAGCAAAAACCAAAGTAGCACTAAACAAGCCCCTAGTTTGCTTCTTTTTTTTTTTTTTGGTGAATTAAGGTTATAAATTATGTAAAGTGGATAACATCCCTTTTTATCTTGATGCTCTTATATAACTACCTCTAAAAGTAGTCATTTATTTTTTTTTCTTTCGTTTCTTCGAATGTAGATGCTGGTTTCTAGTGAGATGAAGGTGTTTCAAATTCCATTATATATAAACTTTCTTCTTTATTTATTTATTACAAGCTACTTTTATATAAAAAAGAATATTAAAACAACTCCATAAAGCTATAGGAGATACCATCTGTTTCTATTTTCACTTTAGCCTAATTTTATATCAATAAATAATAATCTTCAAAAAGAAGAAATTAATGTATTCTAGGTACTCACATAACCTTGGGTTTTTAGAGGATAGACTTAACACCTTTATCTACAAATATTCTTAAGGGTTTTCTAAACATCTTGTGTTTAAGAAAACAAAATTTTTCTATATGACCAACAGGTCCATGTTGATAAAACCTATGATCTTTATCCATAAATGTATTTCTCCTATCAAAACGAAATCTCATAGGATGATGATAAAACTTTGGATGCGTATGAAATGTGTTCCTAGGATTATATTCAAGCATATAAGGTTTATGAGAATACATCATACCATTTCTTCTCATATGAGGCCTAAATTCATTTTTATTCTTCACATAATGATATGGACTCATAGGATGTGAATATGTAATGCTCCTAAGATTATAAATATGCACATACGGAGTGCTTATATCATCCTCATCATTATGTCTAAAATATAGTTTAAAATTTATCATGTTCATTTTGTCTAAGATGAGGATTAAATGCATTATGACCATTCACATATTTAGGTAACCTATACATAAATGTCCTATCTTTGTGTAAATGGGACTTAAGATGTGATTAAAATATGTCTTTAGCTTTATGAAAATACATATGTGAAGTATGACAATGTGTTGGACCTCTTTGCCTAACTTCAGTCCAAAAAGCATCATTATAAATTTGTACATTCCTATAAAAATTATACCTATTTTTTCTAGGATTTAACGCTCCTCAGATTATAAATATGCATATATGGAGTGCTTGTATCATCCTTATCATTAAGTCTAAAATACAGTCTAAATGTATCATGTCCATTTTGACTAAGATAAGGCTTAAATACATTATGTCCATTCATATTTATAGGTCACCTATCCATAAATGTCATATCTTTGTATAAATCGGACTTAAGATGTGATTGATATATGTCTTTTAGTTTTATGAACATGCATATGTGAAGCATAGGAATGTGTTAAGCCTCTTTACCTAACTTGAGTCCAAAATGCATCATTATGAATTTGTACATTCCTATAAAAAATTCGCCTATTTTTTCAAGGATGAACTTCCTTCTTAGAATCTTTCTTTACTATGGGTGAAGAGGAATCTAACACAAAATATTTCTTTACTAAGAGTGAAAAGAAACCCTTTATCTAAATCGATATCAATAACTTAATTTCCAAAATCAAGCCTCCTAACTCAATCCACAAAATCAAACTTTCTTATCACAATTCAATGAAATACAAATCAATATACTAACCTAATAAAAAACAATGCACGTAGGGGCTCAAAATTCATCCAATGAAAAACCAATACTTAACACATTCTCTGATGCTCATTCAATATCATATCCAATCATAAATCAATCCTAATTTAATTAAATAATCAAAACACTTCAAATCTTCTTTATAAAAGGTGAAGATCAACCTTTAACCAATATTTTTCAAGGTACAGAAGAGATTATACCATAATTACTAAAAAACTTAAAAACTTAAAGAGTATACAAAACACACTTTTAATGATGTCTTACTTAAATCTAAAAAATCAAATGTATATAACGCTATCAAGAACAAAAATCTAAAAAATAAGCCTCTTAAAAACTTAATAAAAAATATGAATTGGCAATGAAAACCAAGATTAAAGCTTGAAAGATGAACAATGATTAATAAAAAAACAATAATACTTAAAAATAAATCTTTGCACTTTATAAGCTTAATCCCTCCTAAACTTTCATAAAGATTCTTCCAAATCACTTGGCGATCTTATTTATAGTGTTTGGAAGCTCGAACGGCCATCTATTGTGCTTATTATTTCCTAAGGGGATAAAAAACCATTGAAAACAGAAAAAGAAAGTAGTACTTATCTTTGTAGGTGACAAATTAAATAACAATGACTAGTTGACAGATTATTATTGTAATCGTAGCTGAAAAATCCATTAAAATCAGTTCTCATTCATTTTTTTAGTTCCAATTCAATCCAAGCAAGTTTTAAAACATCTCCTAAGTGAATTTGAATATTAACACATGATAATTGAGATAAAAAACAAAAAATTGTCTTAGTTTATGACCAATTTAGTAGAACTATAAAAGTTTTCATTTCAAACCATTTTCAAACAATCTAAAAACATGTCAAAGATGCTTATTTGCTATAAAAACAATTCACACAGTTTTAAAAATCATTTCCATGGCTATCTCAATTGATAAAATATTTCAATTAACCTCAACTATAAAATTATCTTGGTTACAAAACATTTCATTTTAAACATTCTCAAAACCTTTCTTAAACCTATGCAATCAACTTTAAAACATTTTTCACTCATAATTGACTCCAAGCACATTAAACAACACTTAAAAAACTTCAAAAGATTTTTCAAAGTACTTAGACACAGAAAAAGGAATACTTTAAAAAAATTCATACATTTTCCTCTTTATTATACAACTTAATACTAATGTGACAATCTAAATTAATTCCTAATATACAAATGCCATAAACAAATTTAACTAAATTTTAGAACCTTAACTAAAAACCTAAATGCAAAACACTTGCAAATGTGATAATGTAAAAGTGAGCCTTTTCAAGAGTGAGTAAAGATTTAGTTAAGTTTATATACCGAAGCATAATCCTTAACCTATTCAATCTTGATCTTTATATCTTTAACTTCCATTCTTGATCTTCATCTAATGCTTACTCCAATTCTCTTTTCCTTCATGAATGCTACACTTTCTTACACTCTAATACATGTTCCTACACATTTTGCATCAATCCATCTTTCTAACACATCATAAATAAAACTTTAGTAACAAATATATTTTGTTATCATCAAAACCAATGATTGGAATCTCCCTTAGTTCAATAATTATGTTTATTAGTTCTCTAATTTTTATTTTTATGTGAATTCACATCACTTTAAAGGTAAAAATAGAATTTATTGGGAGTAAGATTTTAGAATGTGCACAATCTTATTAGTATAAAAATTTATAAATCTTCATAATTCATCACCTAAAGATTACCTAGGAATATAACAGTATGTAACAGTAGTACATAGTTATTAAAAGTTAACTAATTATGCTTAACACTTCGATTTTTTTCCAAAAAAAAATATTAATAAATTGATGTCAAAAGTGAAACATGGAAGACTTTATCAAGCTAGCAAACTCTTTATCTTTATTAGTAACTCTTTTAAAGGAAGGAGATTCTTAGGATTAAAAAAGGGTCTACATATGTGCTTGCCTACGTTTACCTCTCCCTTGATCTGATTGAAACTCCATCATCTCATATTCTTTGAAAATATGTTCCATTTGGTGGTTTATTAAGCCTTATTATAGGTTTGATTTCAAACTATACTAACTTGGAAGCTTTTAGGATGGTAAACTTCGGTGCATAAACCTAAATAAATCAAAAGTGGGTCTAACACCTTTACAATGTCAAGCTACTTGAAAGTTAGAAATGAGACATTAGATGTGGAGAAGCATTTTAGTAATTTAACTTAAATGTAATGCTAATTTAATAATTAGATACTAATTAGGCCTAAATAAGATCTAATATTTAATATTTTTCCTTATTTATCAAACATCTCATATTTAAACGTAGAGATTCTCGAAATTTTAAAACTAAGTATAGCTTGATTAAATTATCTTTTCCTCTCTTAAGTCATTGTTTATAGGTAACCCATTAGGTTCCTAAATATGTTGAAAATGTATATAATTCTTGATCCTAAATTTTATTTAGGATTAGATAAATTAAAATCCTTTAAGTTATCTTTAATCCTCTATTTAAATAATTTACCTCCACATATCAAGATTGACATCTAACAACATATCATAATCACTAAAATATTAGGAATATGAGATGGTTTTGACTAAATTTTTATTACATGATGTTTTATATAATTTAATGATTTTATCATGTAATGACTTGGTCAGATATAAATTAAGAAATTAATGTCTACTTAATTTGAATCAAATCATGTTCCATCTTATTTTAATGATGACAAAAAAATTTTTTAAATTTTTATTATGTTTGAAGCTTTAATAGATAGGTCTTAAAGTTGAAGTATGAAAGAAATTGATTATAAAGTATCAATGTGTGGAGCTTATAATGAAATGATAAAGATTCAAGTGGCTAGAATTTCAAGATAGAATTCTTATAGGTTTCCACTTGTAATTTTTATTATAACTCTAGCTTGGTTCATTTTGGTGGTTGATGAGGCTCATTCATGTATAAGTGCATACATAACTTATTATATGCATTTAGGATGTATAATCAAGAAGAATTTTATAGGAAATATTTTAATAACCCTCTTAATGAATTATAAATGTTTTAGAAACATTTTCATCATATGTGTGAGTTAATTAAATGTTTTCAAAGAATTGGGAATGGTTTGGGGAGGTTTAGAAATGTTCTAGTCAAGTTTGGATTGTTTTCTAGGATGCACAATGGTGGTTCTTCATATAATTAACATTGCCATCACATAACCCCCGTTGAAGTAGACTACAACAGCAGTACATTAATAGTGTCATTGTTATTTGTTAGTAACTGCCATTGATATTTGAATTTTACGCTCCAACGACTATTTCTCAATAAGAAAAAAGATTTTAATGCAAAATATCATTCCAAATCAATGGCTAATGGCTACATTAATGTATTACACCTATAAATAGGGGGTTTTGCATTAGTTTTCATAATCTAAGAGTTTAAAAATCAATCATTCAAGTTTCTTTAAGCATTGAAAAGCTTTTATTGAGAAGTTTTGTTTGAGTTTAACCTTTGTGAGTGAATCTTTGTGCACATTTTTGCATTTGTATCAAAGAGTTTATGAGGCTCTAGATACAATAATTGAAGCTTGATTGATATTTTTTTCAAGTATATTTTTAAGAGGTATAATAGTTATAAAGAAACGGTTATGCTTAAGCCTTAAAAGGATTTTATTCATTCGAACATTGCACTTGTGTTTTTTTATAGTGAAAAATCTCAACAATATTTGTTGGGGTCAGAACATAGGAGAAAGTAGATATCTCCAAATCAAGACAAATTCGTTTGTCTTCCTTCTCCCTTACACTCTTTTGAAATAATGCCTTTATTTTATAAGTTGTGTTTATACTATCATTCAATTTGTTAGTTGTGCTTATTATTGTTTATAAATTGTGTTTATATCATTGTTTAATACACAAGTTATTTATTCTTAAAACTATGTATATTGGAATCATATTATTGAATAGTGTATATTGTGTATTTTGGATTATCTGTTTTCACAAAGTGTTTGCATTTTTGGTAACTTAGGAATTCATCTTATAAAATTTTTAGGCCTCCTAATTTACCCAACTCATACGTGCCAAATAGAATGAACAATTGGAATAAGAACATAGGTCTCACTTATTAGAAATTCAAGTGAATCTATAAGGAAAGATCGAAATGGCACACATGATGAATATAGATGCTCCCTCCACTAGCCTAGAAGGACAAAACACAAGTAAGCCTTCCTATTTTGATAAAAAAACTTAATTATATTGAAAGATTAGGATAAGATGCTTTTTAATGATCGATAGTGTAGTATTATGGATGATGGTTTCACCCATAACTTTTATACATTCTAAATTTGTAGGAAATCAATTAGTGCCTAAAAGTGAAGATGAGTGGGATAAAGAAGATAGGAAATTAGTTTTCCTTAACAATAAAGTAATGCATCATTTGTATTGTGCCTTAAACATGAATGAATACAATAAGAGCTTGTTTACTTTACTTTTTGTTTTTTGTTTTGGTTTTTTGTTTTTATAAACACAAAAATTGATTAAAAAATACATTAATACAACACAGAAATTAATAAAGAACATATAATAACCAATACAAAAATACAACAACCACATAACAAAACTATAACCCACAACTCAACTAAACATCCCCAAGATATTCATGTGTGAAATCATTTATAAGATTTAGCTTACCTTAGAAATCACATATGAGGGTACAAACCAAATAAAAGAAAGTAAAGTTAGGGGCCATTTGGTATCACCTTTAATTTTTTTGTGGTTTTTTGTTTTAGTTTCTTGTTTTCAGTTTCTATTTTTATTTTAAGACAAACAAAAGCTTGTTTAGTTGACATTTGAAATGAAAAAATTGATAATGAAAACCTATTTAGTTGAATTTATGATAAAAACTAATTTAATGGTAATAATTAAATAAAAAATAAATTCAAATTCTTAAACCAAAACATTTTTATAAACCTTAAAAATATATACTAATTAATAGATTATAGGGATAATATATATACAGGTGATTAACGTTTTTAGATTTTTTCAGTTGAGTAAGCAACCTTTAAAATTTTTGCAATTGAGTGAATAACCTTTAAACATTTTTTCACTTAAAGTAAAAACATTAACTTCACTAGGTCTGTTTGGCTCGTCAATATCCACGTGGTAAAAGTGTCACGTCAGCATCTACGTATATATGTCCTCACCTTTAAAAATTTTCAATTCAGCGAGTAACCTTTTAAAAATTTTTCAATTCAGTTAGTAATCTTCTAAAAATTTTGCAATTTAGTAATCATCATTCTAAAATTTATTCAATTTAAGTCAAAATTAATTTTTGTTTATAAAAATAACAACTGATTAAGACATCAATATTTTATTAAGAAGTATTGTATAATGACTTTTAAGTTTAGTTAACAAATATATAACTTATTCCTTTAAAAGATTAAAAAATATATTTTATTCAATTGAAAATTATTCTATTGAAATATAATTGAAAACTATTATATATATTTAAATAATTGAAAATTTTTCCCTTGAAATATAATTGAAAGTATAATTTAAAATATATGAAATTCAATAATAATACTAGAGCATTATTTTATAATTTTAAATTATTCAAAAATATTTTACAATTAAAAATATTCAAATTTAAAATT